>LDOQ01000142.1:0-27744 GCA_001887945.1 Spraguea lophii | reverse complement strand
AACACACGGATTACCAATATATTTTTCTTGAAAAATAACAAAATCATCGGAAAAACTATATTTTTTTTTATAAAGATTGAACATTTCATATTTAGAAACCAATCTTTGATAATAATCTTTCATAACAATCGTATCCAAAATTTTTTGTCCTTTCAATAACTTGTGAACATTAGTTATAACAGTACTATAAGTGTTAGAAGGATTGATATCAGTTGTAGTATTAGTGTTAGAACAACTAGGATTGTTAATATCAGTTGTAGTATTAGCGTTAGAACAACTAGGATTGTTAATATCATTAGTATCACTAATACCAGAATAATCAGTACCAGTATCGCCCTCATAAACTTTATTTGACGATAAAAAATATGTTTTCATTTCCAAACTTAACTTCTTATCCACAGAATATTTCTCCATCATAATATCAAATAATGCTTCATCATAAAATATTTTCACAAAAGCGATTTTATCAGTTAAAGTAAACATATTTGGTTCATAATATTCCACCACACCGATATCTTCGTTGGTATCAGGTTTATATTTATTCTCAAATTTATATTCTGGATGATATCTAGATTTAAATCTAGATGTTAAACATTCTTTTTTCGTTGACGAACTATTATTTCTTGTACAATAAATATTACATATAAAATATATTTCATTTATAAATAACATGGATTAATCTATGATATTAAATTATAAATATACTTATTTATTTTTAGTTTATTGTATATTACCTTTAATAGAATAATATACTAATATGGTGATATAATAATATAATAATATAATAATAAATTAATAGATTAACAGGGTAATAGACTAATGTTTATTAATTCTTTTACTTTTTATTATAAAAAAGTTTTTTAAGAAAATTATTTCAAATCTTCTTTTCAATACCAACAACTAATTATACACACACATTTTAGATATCATACTATTTCTCTCATCCAATTAACAAAATTACATATCTTACAAATTAACTTAATATTTATAATCATTTTCTATTGATTTCTATTAAATGAATGATATTTTTATTAAAAACGGTAAAAAAATTATAACTTATTTTTTGATATAATCATCTAAAAATCATATCTTTTGTTCATCAACGTTGTTTTTATCGGTATTTTTTATTTACTTTAAGCAACGTGCCTTCAAATACGGATAATTCAGTCAATATATAGGTGATTAAAACATGTTTAACTTTTATGGTATTATAATTAAGAATATCATTGATGAACATAAGTTCATAATAAATATTATATTTATAAGTGGTATATAAATATTTGGTAAAAGTTGCTTTGAGGACCTCCCTTTTTTTAAGTTTATATAAAACATGCCCAATATCTACGAATTATATGAGCATCTTAATTCATCGTATAGTTTTTTTAATTTCCGTTCCAATTTAGGAATAATTTATAAAATTAGAATATGTCAAAGTGTAAAACGTACATGTATTTAAAGAATAAAAAAGTAACGGTTGGATTAATCTGGGTTTGCGAATCAAAAGATGTAATAAAACATCTATTTCAATACGAGATGGTTCTGCATTTTCAGGTATACAAATATCATTAAAAAATATAATTTTAATAATATATGAATAGTCCATGAAGCATGGATAAAGGATATTAAATATGAATTATAAATTGGATACAAGCTAATTAACATGTCTTAGATCTGTAAAAACTGTTATTAATAAAACCAAAAATGGGAAAATAGTTGGTGATAAAGACATAATGGAAGTTGATGAAGTTGCTTCAGTAAGAGGAGTATAATGTTGGATGATGGTTTAAACAATTATGATACATTGGCGGAATACCATGAACCTCGAAATAATGGCTTTTTTAAATAGTACATACAAGAAACCGTGAAACCACCGAAAATATAATTCTAAAAATATAAATGAGAATACCACGATAATAACAGATGGTTGGAAAGATTATTTTAATCTCGAAAATATAGGATTTAAACATTTTTGGATAAATCATAAAATAAAGAACACACTCAGAATATTGAAAATCTGCGGAGTAAACTAAAGAAATATATTAAAACACGAGGAACCAATATTAAAAAGAACATTTCAAGATATATCTTGGATTTTAAATTTCTTAAATTTCATAAGAGCACCCATTTGAAAAAATTTTATACGATTTTAAAACGAAATATAAAACAAATAAACATTAATTAAACATTTTATTTATTTATATAAACTTTTACCAATATTTCTTTAAATAATATTTTATTTATTATTTTTATTCTTAACTCAAAAGAATTTTATTTCCATTTCTTCTTTTCCAAGTTCATCTGTTTTATTTGATTATAGTAAATTAAATATATGCATAATAGAATGATAATAGAATAATATTAATAATCTTTATTATTCTTTAATATTATTATTCTAATAATTTTAATATCTCTTCATCAGTTCTCTTTTTTATTTTATATTCTTCTTCTATATTAATATTATCAGTAGTATTGTTATCATTGTTATTATAACTATCATTATTGTTTATTTCATCATTACCTTTCATTCTTTTATAAGCACTAAAGAAACCTTTACGAACAGATCTATTATTAATATGATTATTGGTATTGCTAATATTGGTATTATTGGTATTATTATTGTTATTAGTATTGATATTTATATTATTATCACCTTTACCATTATCTATTTTATCATCATTATCATTATCTATCTTGTCATCATCCATCTTACCATTATTATCATTATAATTGTTTTCTATTAATTGTTCTAAGTTATCTGTATAAATATAATAGAAACCTATTCTTATTTCTTCATCATCTTTTATTTTTATAATCTTAGATATAATCTTTCTTTTATATTCTGTATATAAAACCATAATATCATTATTATATGTTATATATCCATCTATCCATTTCTTATGCTTCTTTTTATCTTTAGAATATACACATGGATACATGGGTAAATCATAATAATATGATAATATGATAAGTGGTAGTGAGTAAGATGGTGATGAATGATATGATAGGTGATAAGATAAGATGGTAAGAAGGTAAAAGTAATATTATTTATTTATTATTTGTATTACTTCTATTACCTTATAGTATCATCACTTATCATCATATCATATCCTATCACCGTATTATCATCATATCATATCATCGTATCATATCACCACCACTCACCTATCACTCATCAAATCACCATAACTCATCCCATCACCTATCATATAATCATATATCATCACTCATATCATTTATTACTTTACCTCCTTTTAATTTGAATATAAAACAATATTTTTTCTACCCTTTAAATGCGTGTAGGTATTAATGGTTTTGGTCGTATAGGTAAATTGGTATATATTATATTACGTTCTAGAGGTATAGATGTACCATTAGTTAATGATCCATATGTTAAAGAAGAAGATATAAAATATATACTTACTAGAGATTCTGTGCACAAAAATAAATTGTTAGTAGAAGATGGTTTTATGGTTAACGGTAAGAAAACAATACTTACGAATGAAAAACAGCCTGAAAATATAAAATGGATAGATTATAATATTGATGTGGTTATTGAAGCTAGTGGTGTATTTACCACCTTAAAAGCATTAAATATGCATAATGCACCAAAGATAATATTAACTGCACCATCATCAGATATCCCAATGTTTGTAATGGGTGTAAACAATAAAAAATACAATGGTGAGAAAATCATAAGTAATTCATCATGCACTACAAATTGTTTGGCACCCTTAGTTAAAATATTGGATGATAAATTTAATATAATAGAAGGATTGATGACAACGGTACACGCAGTTACACAAACACAGAATATAGTAGATGGTGTGGGAAAAAGCAGATTATGTAGAAGTGCATTAACAAATATTATTCCTAGTACTACAGGTGCAGCAAAGGCAGTAGGTAAGATAATACCTAGATTAAATAATAAATTGACAGGAATGAGTCTAAGAGTACCGGTGGTGGATGTTAGTCTGGTGGATTTAACAGTAAGATTGGAAAAAGAATTTTCTATGGATAAGCTAAAGAAATATATAGATGAATATAAAAAGGAATATAAAAATATAATAGATTATACAGAAGATGAGGTAGTAAGCTCAGATTATATATCATCGGAAATATCATCTATATTGGATGTAAAAGCATCAATAGTTTTAAATGATAAATTTATAAAATTGTTGGCGTGGTATGATAATGAATATGCATATTCGTGTAGAGTAGTAGATTTAATGGAATACATATTCCATTATAAAAATAGTGATTGCAAATGTGCGAATAAATGTGAGTGTGGAAATAAATGTGAATGTGAAAATAAATGTACGTGTAAACTTAAGTGAATGTGAGTATAAGATTGAGTAAGCGTACGTGAGTGTACTGAGTGAGTAAGAATATAAATAAAAATTTTTATAAAAATATATTCTAAGTATATTGCTATTATTTATTATTGTTATATGTGATATAACATATTATAACATTATCATTTATACCATTATAAAATACTAACCTAACCTAACCTATTACATTTATATCACTCTATACCATTTATCACTAACTATCATTATTATCACGAATATTTAATATTAATTATTTACCCATAGAATAATGTTTTATAATAATTATATTTCTAAGAGAATAAAGGTTAAGACTATAGATGGTATAGAATATATAGGTAGATTAATATCTATAGATGGTTATCTTAATTTAGCATTAGAAAGTGTTATAGTAACAAATATAGAAGATATAGAACCTATGGTATTAAATTCTGTATATGTAAAAGGTAATAATATAGAAGTTATTGTTTTATTAGAATAACATTATGATAATAATAATGAGTATAAATGTAATGAGTATAGGTGATGGTGTAATGAGTAGTAGTAGTAGTATATGAGTAGTGTATGATATAGTGATAATAGGAATATAATAAAATAATAAGATAATAGAATACTAAGTATATGAATGTTATGTTATTATAATTAAATATTTATTTACAATCTTTATTATCTCTTTATAATTATTATTATTGTTTATCATCTCTTATCACCATCATATATCTTATCATTACCACATATCACCATCACTTCCTCATACAGAGGAATGTTAGTGCATGATGATATCATATTTATGTACGATTTTTTTTACTATTCTATCTATTATAAAAGATAATAAGAGTATGGATATTATAAGGATGTAAAATGTTGGGGTGGCGTATAATTCAAATATATCTCCATTACTATCTATGTCTTGGATTCCAAATAGGGTTCCATTGAATAATAATAGGGTTATAATAATACTAAATATGGTATAGGAAGTTATAAAGTGTATGGATCTTAGTTGGGTTAGGAATATGGTGTAAAATACTAGTGTGGAATAATAATTGTTAATTCCAGTGTATCCTGTTATGTGGCCGAAGGATCCAAATTCATTGTTAAGGGTAGAAAAATAGGATATGTAATAAAGAATGGATGCTTTAAATACGGCGTATACCATATTGAACAGGAGGGTTTTATTAGAGAAATATTTACGTAAGGAGGTGTATTTTTCAGGTGATTTATCAAATAATGCGACAAATAGAGGGATAAATGAGGTGAAAAGTATATTGAAATAATTTAAGAAGAAATAATTGAATACGGATTTTCCGGTGAAATTGTTGTTGAAATTGTAGAAAAATTGGAAGGCTATCAGGTATAGGTTTTTGTAGAAGGAATTTACTACTAATTTCGATGTTCGTATGTAATCATTTTTTCCATGGTGGAATAATAGGCGTTGGAGATGATGAAATTTAAGAATGGAGAGATCGCTTGATAGTGCTGCTTGTGAGCCTTCTTTTCCCATGATTCCTATTCCAATATTGGAGACATTTATCATAGAAACATCATTTCCACCATCGCCGATTGCTAGGACTACTCCGTGATTTTTGAGGTATTTGGTAAATTTGGCTTTGTAATCTGGTATGGCTCTATATATTACACCATTGCAATTTGGTATATTCGGATTATTATTATGTTGTTCCATAAATTCTATTCCACTGATTATTAATTCTGGTTGTAATCCTATGCTTTGTGCACAACATACGGCTGTTTCTCTTTTATCTCCGGTAATCATCCATATTTTTATATCATTTTCTTTTAGGCTTGTTATGGTTTCTTTTACGTTATCATCAATTTTATCCTCTATGAATGTTATGCCTAAAAAATTTAATCCTTTTTCTAAATCTGTAAAATATTGTTCTAGAACATTTTCATCTGTTAATGCATTCAAACTTATTTGTTTGTTTTCATTATTATTTTGTGCTAAATCTTCTTTTTCCAATTCTCGATAAGCAACTAATAAACATCTAAAATTACTATTTTCATCTATTGTTTTTGAAAAATTATAATTATCCACTATAAATAAAGCCTGATCCGATCCTTTAGTAAATAAAAAATACCTGTTTTCAATAAGAACTATAATTGACATCCTTTTTCTATCAGAACTAAAATCTAAGGTACTTATGATTTTAACTCTCAAATCCAACACTTTCTTTGTACCATTTGCATAAACATCACTTTTATCTTCATTTATGCAATCACCTTTAAATAGATTCAAATTAAGCATTAACAATATTTCAGTATCAGATCTATCCACCAACACCATTCCATGATCTCTCAATCTACCAACCATACTCACCTCTTCCTGTGAAACACCTTCATAATTTCCATCAACCACCAATAAACTATTACAACACAATAAAGCAATAGAAAACAATACAGTCTTATCTCTAAATATCTCTTCAAATATATTAGCATCAGAAAATACACCATCATTTATTTTTTCCACCCCCGTCAAACCAAACCCCACATCAAATAATTTAAAATACATTTCATTCTTCGTTAGAGTACCAGTTTTATCCGTAACAATATAATCCACCCTTCCAAGATCTTCCAATATTGCAGAATTTCTACATTTAGCAGTTAAATATTTTATATCATCATTACTCTCAATTGTATTTTCTCCATTACCATTAACCTCCTCTTCCTTCACCATCATATTTTTATCATAATTTATATATTTACTTTGAAATATTTTAGATAATTCTATCATAACGAATAAAGACAAAGGTATAAGATAAGAATATAAAATATAATTAGTACCTATCAATCGTAATGCTATAGTAGGAAAATATTCATTATAATAAACAATAGCATAATAAAAATTAACAACAGTTCTAAAAACATTCTCATTAAGATTTACATATTCTCTTACTCTATTAAGCAATACAAAATAATTTGTATCTATTTTACTAACGTAGTGTTTATAACTGAGATTCACAGATACAATCACCGATGTTACTATCATAACCAAAAAATAAAAAACAAAGAAATAAAATAGCTTATGCTCTATCTTAGTTTCAAACGTAGATTTCTTAAGATCCGTTTTATGTATATTTTTAGATAATTTAGTATCTTTTCCCACCACTGTTATCAATGCCAATATATTATGTACATTCTGCACAGTACTTCCACGTAATAATATATTTGGTCTCTTCTCCCTTAATTTCTGATCCTTAGTTTTCATTACCAAATCCGTATCATATAATTCCTCACCCCCAGGATTTATATCAAAAGATATTAAATCACAACAAATCTCCAAATCGCACGTACAAAGAAAATAATCGCTATTATCGTTACAATTCAAAATATTTCCTTTACATACATTTTTATAAATAATATTACTCATTTTCTTTTTAAGATTTATTTCACCGTCTAAATTACTAGTTTCTATAAAAGCAAAATTTCTGCATTGATATTTATTATGAGAAAATATCTTACTGTTCAAAAATACACTGTCACAAGGAAATTCTTCACGGTTTTTTAAAATAAGAATATCTCCCTGTTTCAAATCTTCAGAGAGTGTAAGTTCTACTAAGAAATCATCTATACTAACATTATTTATATTTACCATCTTTTTATTATTCTCAGTAGTTGTATTGGTATTAGTAGTTGTATTGGTATTAGTAGTTGTATTAGTATTGTTAGTGGTATTATTATTATTGTTAATAGTATTATTATCTATATCATTTCTATCATTACTATTACCACCCGTATTATCACTTATATCACCCGTACTATCACCTATATCATTACCATTCATACTCTTCCTTTTTAATACTCTAAACATTCTTCTATTAACAATTCTATCTGCTTCATGTCTTTTATAATCCTCTATACCATCTTTCAACATAGCCACACCTACTACAAGAATTAAAGCTAAAAGATAAGTATATGGTGTAAATGGTGATATAGAAGGTATAATCAATAATATTAATGTTATTAAAAAGAATATATTATAATATCTACTAAATTGTTTGTATAGATTTAATGGTAGAAAAGATAATAAAGTATATTTAGAAGTAACTATTTTATTTTCTTTAAACATAAGAAGGGGTAAGTAAGAAGATAGAAGATAGAGAAATTAATTAAATATTTATGATGTTTATTAAAAATTTATTATTATTGTTATTGTGATTATTGTAATGATTGTGATTGTAATGATTGTTATAATGTAATATGAATTGTAATGATTATTGTGATTATTGTGATTATAATGATTGTTAGGTAATTATAATTATCAAATAATATTTATTATGAGTGTATTATTTTTAAATAAAATATTTTAGATCACAATAAATACACTCATAAATATTATTTTATTATAATTATTATTATAATTAATAGATGTTTATTATTTATCTGTTTTTAAATTTATTAAATTATTTTATTTGTATTTAACTAATAAATATAATATCTATTATTTAATTATAATAATATATTTGTACTAACGGGTTGCACTACAAATATACATCAATATTATTTTATCTTATATTTTAGAGTATTAAGATTTTATGTATATTTTAATATTTATTTTCTTAATATCAAAGATTATAATATTATTTGTTATAATTCATTGATAAGAATATAATTCAATATAAGAATAATATTATTTGTTATTATTATTTTAATATATCAATAAAATTATTATATATGATATATCTATAATAATATTTTATATTTTTATTTATTCTATTTTTATATTTCATTATTAAGTGAAAGATATTTGAAACCATTATCTTTAGTATATGGTTATTATCATAAGATTTTATTTTTATTTAATAATAAAATTTTAATAGTCTATTCTAAATAATAAATATTATTATATTATATTCATTTCTATATATATTTAGAATAAATTATTATTTTATTAATATTTTAAAAACTGTCTTATACATCAGTCATTATTTTTTAAAAATATAATTATTATAACATATATACCATACTTATACTTATAATTATAATATAATATAATTATAATAAATTATTATATTTTAAAAAAAATATTTAAGCATCAAATATGTCATAATAGTATTTATAAAATATAATTATTATAATAATTATGAATATACTAAGAATATATAATATAATAATATTTATAGTATTTATAATATTACCATCTATAATAATATTAATTATAATTATATCTAAAAGTAATAATAATATTATTAAAGATGATAATAATATGAATAATAATAATAATAATAAAAATAATAATATTAATAAAGATGGTTATTGGAATAGAAATATAAATGAAAATAATGAAGATATAATTATAACTAAAAATAAGTGTTATGAAAAAAATAATGAAGATACAAATATAAATGAAATTAATAAAGATATAAATACAACTAAAAATGAAGATATAAATATAAGTAAAGATAATATAAATAATGATATTATGATTAATAATAAACAGATATTAAATAAAATATCTTCATTAAAAAGAATAGATGATAATAAACAACCTCGTATAAATTTACAAGAATTAAAAAATATGAAATATAAACTTTATAAAGAATGTAATAAGAAATGTGATAATAAAGTATGTGATAATAAAGATAATAATAATGAAAATGATAATAAAGAAAAAAGCAAAGAGAATAAAATTAAAAGTAAAGTGAATAATAATAATAATAAAGATAATAAAGAGAATAATAATAATGAAAATAAAAGCAAAGACGTTAAAAATCAAAAAGAGAATAATAAGAAATGTGATAATAAAGAAAAGGATACTGTAACGACTAATAATAACAAAGATAACAGTAATAATGAAAATGATAATAAAGAGAATAATAACAGTAATAAAAAAGATAATAATAATAGCAATAAAGAGAATAAAGATATAACAAACAATATAACAAGTAATATAACAACCAATAGAGAAAATAATATAACAACTAATAATAAAAACAATATTACAACCAATAAAGATAATATAACAACCAATATAACAACTAATAATAATACATATGATACAAAAGAAAGAAAATTTAGAAATGTGAAAGAAAAATTAGAAATTTTTAAAGAAATAATACGTAATATGAGCAGCGAAAGAACATATATTAATCCTATAAATGATACTTATAAAGAAAATAAATATAATAATAGAAAAGATATTATATCTTTAAGAAATAATAAATATTATAAAATGAATAATAATTTATTATATAAAGATGATAAACAATTACATCATCAATTACATAGAAATAATCAATTATATAGGAATAATCAATTGGGTAAATATGATGTTATTAAGAAGAAGAAAAATCTAAAACATGGTTTTAAAAAAATGATAGGTAAATTATTTAAGAAAAAAGATAATGGAAATGATAATAAAAGAAATATCGATGAAACATATGAAATTTTAAAAAATAATAATATTGAATTTGAAAATATATATGAAAGTATTGATGATAGATATATTTATAGATATAATGATATAGAGAATGGATATGATGATATAGAATATGATTTAAGTGGTGAGGATGCTGAAGATGAATTTTATACGACAGCGGATTTTAAAAGATATTATTATAATGAAGGAAAAATAAAAGAGAATTAATTATTATTTTATTTTCTAATGTGATATATTTATAATATTTTTTAATGTGTAATATATTTATTTTATCTCTAATGTATGATGTGTTTATAATATCGGCTATGCGTGATATATTTATAATATCTTCTATGATTATTGTTTTAAAATCTTCTAATATTCGCTTTTTATTTACTGATTATATTCTCCTTTTTTTTTAATAAGGAGATTGATTTATTTTTACTGCATTTTAATATTTTATATTCTCCTTTCTCTTATCTTATGTATTACGATCTTCCATTTTTCTGTCCATTTATATATCCTAGATTGTGTTTCTTTTCATATTTTACACCGTGTGTAGTATCTTCTATAATATATAATAAAATATTCAATAAAGGAAGATTTTCGTGGATAGGATTTATATTGTGTCCGTTTAGTGCTTATGGATTGCGTAGGTTTGTTATAAATAGTTTGGATATTGATGAAGCTTATGAAGAAAGTGTGGTTAGAAGTTGTTGTTTTTGTAATTCTTTTGTACAAGATATAAATGAAATGAAAGTAAATAAAATAGGGTTGTATAAATATGAAGATGAGCCGGATTATGATATATAAAGTGATGTATATAAAGATAAATATGATATATAAAGATAAATATAAAGTGATATATAACATAGGATTGTTTAAATATCAAATAAGGATATTTTTTAAAAAAATATAAAAAAGAATGTGCCGTCTCGGATTCGAACCAAGGACCTCCCGCGTGTTAGGCGGACGTGATAACCTACTACACTAACGGCACGTGATTAATCTGATATAGATGGTATAAATATGTTTAATATGTATATTAATCTGATATAAATAGTATAAATAGTTTGATATACATATATTTTAATTTGTTTATTTATACGAAAAACAGACTAGTGATTGAAAGTACACCTATAACTACCAACAAACATCCTAAGAAATAATTCTTTAACCCTAAATACCCACTTTCAGCAAAATATACAGCTTTTTCTCCTTGGAAACTAGGATCTATTTTCAATACATATTCGCCTTTTTCTAGATTTTTAATTTTACCATACAATTTTCTAAATGTAGAATATCCTGCAATGGATATCCAATTAATAAATCTATTATTATTTTTCAAATCTGGTATTTTTTCATAATCTTCCCATAACGGTGGAGCAACAATTTCATCAATTTTATATTCTGTGTCTTTCACTCTATCCCTATTAGCATTAGAAGTTATATCATCAGTCCCAATTTTAACCTCTTCTAAAATATATTTATCACCTTTTTTAATCCTTTTATAAAGATCGAACCTATCCTGAAAGAATGTATTAGCCAATATACCACACGGATAAATATCTTTTCCACCCATCCTTTCCAACGGATCACAACCTTCCACACTTTTCTTCCCTTTCAATTGATCGTAGCTTATACTTTTATAATATAACAAACTATTTTGATTATAATTTCTCAATTGAATATAAAAATACAATGTATCTATTTTTCTATCAATATTAAAATATAATCTATTTATTGAATTATCATATTTCATTCTTATTTCAAACATCTTAGAATATGTTATAAGAGATATTATACCAAAAGTTAAAGAAAATATACCACCTAGCATTTGTATAGTATTTATTAAACTTTTTCGTGGATAGAAGTATCTGCCGTGTACTCTTTCTTCAAGAATTTCATTTTTCTTGCGCGTGAAGTAAGATAGCATTTTAGGGTGAGGTGATAATAAGAGAATGTTAGTTAAATTAAAAATTAATAAAACTATGATAAAAAATCAAATTATGGTAGAGATAAAACTATGATAAAAAATTATGATAAAAAATAAAATCATTTAAATAATCTTTCATAATTTTATATTGTAATTTGATTTGTATTATAATTTGATTTCTATTATAATTAAAGATTACTTAAGAATTATAGACCGCGATATACCGCCGCTAACTAAAAAACTTATATAAATAAAAGTTCCATTAAAAAATCTAAAGATTACATGTAAAATATAAATATCTTAATAATAAAATATTACCCTTATGAGATGTATAGAATGTTTTGAACCACTGCCATATATATTTTCTAAATACACCAATGGTGATAATGACATAAAAATATGTATATGCGGAAAACCATGTGATAGATACTTTGAATTAAGACCTATTGTATTTATTTTAGATCTTCTTCTTCTTAAAAAAAGAGCTCTTATTCATATAATACACAATAAAAAAGATACTATCATTTTCAACTATCTTCCTATATTCTCTGTGTTCTATCCCATTCTATTCTTGCAGTTATTATTTATTTTTATCATATTTAAATTCTATTTTAATATTTCATATAGAATATTTGCTATATCATCTTTTTATATATTTTTAGTATTGTTTACAGATGGATTTATAGTAACAATACTTATTATATCAACACAGACTAAAACATTGAATTTAATAAAAAATAATAATTATTATTTGGCTGTGGTATTCATACATGTTTTAACATATTTTATGGCAAACTTTATAAATAAAATTTTATTGATATGATGATTGTACCATATTTATATAAGTGATTATAATTGTTATTATACAGTTATTTATAGGTGATTATAACAATTATTATTTATAAATCATTATACATATCAGTAGTATAGTAACAATTATAAATATATAGGTGTATTTATTTTTATATAACTATTGCTATTTATTTATAATATTGTTATTTTTTGTTATAATTGTTTCATAAGAAATGGAATCCTCTTGAGTCAAGGACTGGCTTATTAATTTAACAGCAAACATTCTCGTAAAGTAGAGATAATGGTTCGATTCCGCTATACGCCCTTATTTTCCAAACTCAATATCAAACTTCAAACTTGATATAAAATTTTGTATCCTGTAATATGGATATTATATAAGAATGTTGACTCGACGACATAGCTCAGTGGTAGAGCGTGCGACTGTAGAACAAGCTGATATCGCGCGGTCGGTGGTTCGAACCCGCCTGTCGAGATTTTTTATTTTTAATCCCGTTTGGCCAGTGGTCGTGGCGAGATAACCACACACCAAGCCTGATGGGTTCGAATTCCTCGGCTAGAAAATTTTTCAACATAATAATAATAATAAAAAGGCCAAAAAGGAAAGAAAGATTGTTGAGTGAGTAAGGAATTGATAATGGACCATTAGTTATGTTTTATATAAAGGATATTACTAGATTAAAGCAGTGTTTAGCTAATGTAATGCAAACTTTGTATTAATTTGTGCTTTAATCAATATTATGCCAAGAAATAAGTTAGGAATCTCTAAAAAACAGAGAAAACGGCGATGTGCACCAAGCGCAAAACACCAACGCTCTGGCGCACAAGGTAAGATGAGATTAATATATATATATATATATCTGTAATGAAACCAGTTAGTACAAGCTTAGATTCGCGAGGAACCGAAGGTCACAGACCATGGTAGGTCGCAACCGGCCAGAAAACTTTGATAAATACAAATTTCATTGATAAAAAAAATCATGAGTCAAGGATGAAAAAATATTTATGAATATTACTTTTAATAAAGATATCCTTTCTATAATTAATCATTTCATCATGCGATATTTTTATTATATTATTTTTATTTTATATCGTAGCTTGTATGATAAATAAATTATTTACCAAACCTATTTCTTTTATTTGAAAATACATCATATTTCCTTTTTGATGAGAATAAGAAGTTGAGTATGGGTAGATAGGATGTAAAAAAAATAATAAATATATAGTTTATATTACGATGAGAGATAAAAAAATAGTTTGATGGTAATAGAAAGATAATATGCAGGGAAAATAAGAGAAAGTTAGGGTTTTGCGATGATAATAATTCTAATAATAATAAAGAAAAAAAGGAAAAGTGCGTGATGGTTATTATGATAATAAGTTGACTTTAAATTATTCGAAGTTGATATGAAGAATGAATAATTATTTTGTATCAAAACTTATTGTGATTCTAATCTTTCAATTATGTAATGTGATGAAATGATATAAAATATAAAAAAATCGGACCTAAGATTATATGGGTTAAAAAGTATAAGAAATGAGTGTAATAGGTAAAAAATTATAACATGTTGTATTATTCAGATGTATACGATGTACAAATGTTTAATGTATGAAAGAAAAGAATGTTATGGAAATAACATAAGAAATTGTTAACCTTAAGTGTAAAATACCAAGTTATTTGAAGAGAAGTTTATTAAATGTTTTTATTTTATTTTTCCATCTAGAATAATCGATTTATATACCTATTATTTAAAATCTTTCAATTACTTTTATTTTTTTAAAAAATACACTGATAATTCTTAGGATTGTAATTATTTTTATTTTTTTACATTTATTTATAAATTTTGTTTAACATGTAAAATAAAGTGTATAAAATAAAATCATATATAATGTATAAAAAAATAAAGGATTTTATCTGTCTTATCAATCTATTTTTATATTTAATTTTACAATAAATCATTTCAATATAAAATAAAGTATCTGATATTTTACACGGAAAAATTTTAAAATATCATACTTTGAATTAAGGACATAATGGTATTAAAAATACTATTAAATATGAAATATTAATTAGTAAATAACAAACCGTTTTAACATTTTAATATTAAAAATAGATTTTAAATAAAAAAAAGATTTTTTTCTGTAATATTATTATCATTTATAATGGTATTTTTAAGCTTATGGTATTATTTCTCATTTTTTTTATTTTTATTTAATTATTCCTAAAAATTTCTAAAAAATATATTGTTCTACACTGATTTATCTCTTAATCATTCAAGTCCAACATGTTATAATTCTCATAATTGTGAATATTTATTGATATATTAAAATCTTCTCTTCCCAGAATCATCTAACAAAATTATTTGCTTTTCAATTTATTTATTTTTAAATATATAATTTTCGGTCAACTCTGTATCGATTCAAATTTATGAGTATTTTTTACGGAAACTTTTATTTATAGAAGATCCCTGGTCTATTGTGCCTATCGTAACTTATGACTTTTGATTTCTAAAGCACATTTAAATTTGTACTAATTAATTTCGTTACAAATATGCATTGATCTCATCTTACCTTATATTTCAGCGCATTAGTGTTTTGCGCATGATGCATATTGCCACCACCTTCCCAGTTTTTTAAAGATTCCTACCTCTCTCGTTATATAATATTGGCCGAGTCACAAATCATTACAGAGATTGCAACTACATCAGTAAACACCAATTTAATCTAGTAATGTAGCTGTCATACAGGGCATAATTAATGTTACGTTATCGAACCCCTCACCCACTCAACTACTTTTTTTTTCTTATCTGCCTATTATTATTATTTTTTTGTTTTGAAAATTATTCTGGATAGGGTATTCGAACCCGTTAGGCTTGTGATTTGGTCATCACCCTCATGACCACCGTATCAAGCGGGCTAATTTCTTCTTTCTTAAACACAATTCCTATATCTAAGATATAATATATTTACATTATCTTATTTTATATCATTTCTCTTTTATATTAACCAATCAGAATCTAATTCAGTATATTAACAACTTTATTGGGGGTTTTAATTTGTTTTCTCAGGAGGAAGATGCCTATGACATCTTACGTTTGTTTTAGCAAAGTATCAAAATATAGTCAATTACGATAAAATAAACAAGTAGTTGATAAGTTTCCAATGTATAATAAAAGAAGTAATTAAGGTTCCGAGAGTAAAAAACATATAAACAATTATTAAGAAAAAACGTTTATATTCTCAAAGTTTTTGAATGTATGATAAAAACAAAAAAGGACAAAGTATGGAATAACCTCAATAACTTATGTCATTGTTATGTTATGTATTGAAATCAACACCATAAAACCTTTATGAAATATTGATATGATTTTCTAAAACAGTGTATTTTGGTTCTGTTATTCCTATAACTACGGTTATCGCTGAATGTAGATTTATTAAATTAAATAATTGTTCGATTTGACTAGCTTAATATTCCTGGACTTATAACCATATTCCAAATTTGAACCTTCCAAGGTTCAAATTTTCATCCTGAAAAATTGTTCAAAACAAAAGACTAAAAAATATACAAAAGAAAAACGTAGTTAAGTGGATGATGTTAGAAAATATAATTTAACTATATCTGTATGATGGTCTCAATGCTAAATCAAAATAGTGATTAGTTAATAATATTACAATTTTTGTATTGATTGGTAATTTGTCCATTATTATGCCAAATTCAAGGTTAAAATCACATTAAAGGCGAACGAATGATGATTTTATCACACATAAAATAGGAACATTACGAAACATAAGTAGAATGAAATTAATATAGATAAAATTAGATCCATTATTACGAATTGATCATAAGTTTAAAACTCGATTATCTTGGGTCTTGAGAATCAGAATATATTGGAATGCTTTTATAAGAATTAAAAAGTTATTTTTAAAAAAATCTATAAAATTAAACAAAAAAATTTTTTTATAAAATAAAAAATTTATATTAGAAAAATTTATTTTTTCAAAACTACGAAATTAAATACAGTACTATTTAAAATTAAATGGAAAATAGTATATATTCTAAATTTTAAACATATAATTTTATGTGGTAAATCTTCTATAAAAAAATGTCAAAAATATTGATCTTTTTATTTTAAATAATAATATTCAAAGCAAGTCATGGTGAATTTTTTGAATTTATTCATAATATTTATAATTTTAAATTATGAAGGGTTTTTACATAACATTAAGGCAATAAATAGTAACTCCCTCGAGAAAAAAACAAAAAAGGTATTAACACTGGAAAATATTCAAAAAGAAAAATATGAAATTAATGCTTTAATTTCATTGTTTCCGCCATATTATTCTACATGTGAAGAAAAATGTATAAAAATCACTGAAATAGAATATGATGGTATTGAAATTCAATTTATATTTAAGGACAAAAACGATTTACCTATTATTATAGAAGAAGCTGAGTTTTATAGAATAATAAATAGAGATTTAAAACCAAATGATTGTGATTATTATTATAGAATTACCTCAGTTGTTTTTAAAGTAATAGTATTTATTGAAGAAAAATATTTTCATACAACTTTATGGTATGATTGTTTCCCAGATTTAACAAAGATTTCCACCTCGTTCTATGATCAACTTATAGAATCATTTAGTATTCACGGGTTGAATTTTCGTTATCAATACCTAATTCTCCCACCAAATTGATTTAATAATATTACATATCCCAATTCAGAACATTCAGAAAATCGAGACATATACAACGTAGATATTGTAAATGCTCGACAGAAAGTATATGTTTTGAAGGATTTAAAAATTGATAAAAATTCAAAAATATATAATATCGATTATTTTAGATTTGATCATATTTATTCGAAATTATATACTAAAATTTATTGTGACACAAACGATAATGGAATGATTGAAGGATATATTGGAAAAAATACAAACCAGTGTAACATGAATAAAAACGTATTGGTTTCTTATACAAAAACAAATAAATCACATGATAAAAATAAAATACAAAATGAAAATAATTTAAAAAATCAAAGGATAGCAGAGAATATATTAAAAACATCTATAATATCGTATAATACACAAATCGACAAAGTTCAAAATCAAAATCCTGATTTAATAAATAAATATCAGCATTGTCAAAAGAATGTTGAAATCGAAAAAACACAAGCAAATCTAGACGACTTGAATACGAAAGATAGTGAAGAATCAAAGAAAGAAAAGAAAACAGAAGAACGCCACTCGTTTGTAACTTATGTTATATGTATCGGGGGTTTTATTACTCTTGTTATATCTTTTATTATTCATTGTGTTTATAAGTTTATAAGGTGGTGGAGGAACAGAAGGAGAAGAAGGAATGAACCCGAGGAAACCAAGTCGAGTGATGATGACGAAGATTTTAATATAGATGATGATAGTAGTGGCCTCGTTGAAGAGAGTGATTTCGATGTAGCTGATATAAATTTCGATGATACAGACAGTATTTTTGATACAGATAGCAGCCCTTTACCACCACCATTACCAAGTGAGTATCCATTAGATAATGAGGCAAACCTCACTGCATATTTTAGAAGACACGGAATGCTCAGGGATGATCGAAATTAAATTTAAAAGTTTTTTAAAACTTTGTTATTTTTATATGCAAATATTTATATTTAAATATACTATGCTTCTATTTAAAGAAATAATATAGACATTCGATTTTAAAAAAATTTTACTTGTAATTAGTTTGTAATATTCCATAAATAATATATATTCTTTATGGTATAAATTGTATTTATTTACTTAAAAATGTTTGAAATTTGCCATGGAATATAATCTTGGCCTGGAATCTTGGAGACGTGGTCATTCTAAGAGAGTAAAAACTTTTTAAACGAGTTTTTTAAACGCTGAACTATTCTAATCATACTTATCTCTGTATTCCTAATTTTTTATTATCTGTGGAGTGTAATAATCATGAGGCTTTAGCAATACGTGGGTGTAATGTTTTTCCGATTTTGGTAGAAAATAAAAAACTATGGAATATAAAATTTCAGATTATTTTTATTTGTATCAAATAAATTTGTATATTTTTCAAATACGTTTTGCTTGTATTATAAATAATTCTATCTGATATATACATCAAAAAATTATACACTGGGTTGATAACAGAATAGTGGCCTCGGAAAAAAATAAAAAAATTTCGATAAAATAAAATTTATTCCATTAATTTATTCTTAACATATTTTAAAACATATGAAGCTTCAATACTGCTTTTCTCCTGTCCCATCCATCATATGTATATCTAAAACAAAATTCCGATAAAAAAATATTTAAATTATCCACACCAGACTAATTGGAATTATATTTCCTTCTTAATTTTTTAAGAATACCAAAAATACCTTCAATCCAATTGGTATGTATTCCTGTCCTTGATATTAACTCGCGAATGGTTACCCGTGAAATGCGTATACCCCAAAGAAAATAATGTTAAATACGATCTGTGGGAATCGGTGTGTATTACAGATCTCGGTAAAATCTACTTTTCTAAAAATCTAAATAGATCTTCTCTTGATCTCGATGGTAAAAATGACAAGCAACATTTCCTACTGTGGATATCCACCGCACCAACAACCCAAACAGTGTTTGAAGATTTAGTAACTCCAGTATTTCCATGTCTTGTTGTCATTGGAGTTTCATCAAAATGGATTATTATCCCATCTCCACCTAATTTTTCAGATGTTTTTACAAGGGAATACGTCAAACTTGATTTAAATAGCTTATAAAAACTCATTATTGTTGTTTTACTATGACCAAGAGTCTCTGCGCTATCAGCTACTGTTCTTCGACAGCTAAACCGATAAAGTATTTCAAGTACTTCCCCGTACTGTAGCTTTGTATCATTAAATATGGTATCTTTTAATATATTATAATTTGTTTTATCCTGGCAATCGGCAAACTTACATCGAAATTTAGGTGATCTGTTATTCTGCCAATGTACCGCCGTTAATATTTATTACACCCACGGTATCTATATCTTTGTGGAAGCATTCCAGTTGACTGGAAAAGATTGGTATTTCTTTATTTGTCATCTTTTTAAGTCTTCAAATTCCCTTCGATTTATATCTGGAGTTTGTATATCAGAATTCTCGGTTATAATAATGTATTCAATTTGTAATAATTTATTAAGTAACATTAAAGAATATCTTATAATATTATATAGTAGTATATAATTTTAAGATTACTTGGTTTAATGGTGAATTAGACTGACAGGCCCGGCTGCCCTCTGAGGTTAGAGTCTCGGAGAAGGAAATTTTTATTGCGCTCCCAGACACTTTGAATTTTCTGAGGCCACATGCGTTATTCACCCCAATTACTCTTAAAAACTTGCTATAATAGTCACTTAAGTATCCTTCTGTAATTTCACAAAATCTCATTTCAATATAGATATTTAATTCAGTTTCAGTATTTGGTTCTGGTCGTGCAACATAAATTCTCCATTTACTAGGACAATTCTCAATAATATTTAATTGTGGAGAATATGGGGGAAGATATCAAACTTCTATATTTTGTTCCTCACATACATCATTATTCCGAAATAATGATGTGTGCGAGCATTATCCATAATCAATATTGGATGTATTATTCCAATTTCACCACATTTTCTTAGAAGTCTTGAAATATAATCTTTGAAATTAATGCCATTTACTAGGTCATGATTAAACGAAAGTCTATTTTTTGGTAGCTATTCACCGAGTTATTACTGATATATTTTTCGTTCTTATGTCCGATGTTGTAATATTAACAGGCATATCCTTGAGGTATCTACCATGTTTACTCCGCATTGATACAATGTAGCCTACCTCATCTATAAAAATAAAGTTTTTATTAACAATTTCCCATATTTTATTGAAGTAATTTCTTACAAATTCTTCTCTTTTAATAATTGTAGTTTCATTATTTCTTCTTTCAGTATTATGGAAATTCTTTTTAAAGTAAAAGAAAATGATTCTGGAGTACGATCTATAGTGGACATTCCAATACTAATATTATGGGTGTCACTCATATACCTAACAAGTTCTTTCAATGTAATTGTTACAGATTCCCTTACTTTGTATATTAAACTTTCTTTTTGGTTTTCATCTAAATTAATAGGTTTGCAACTACCAGTTATTTTTTTTTCAATTCTTTTTTCATTTTTATATATTCTTAAAATACTATATATGGTGAGTGTTTTTATGTCCAATGCCCTACCAATTGCTTTTACCGAGTATCCCTGGTTTTTCATAGAAATAATACTCTTTCTAAGTTCATTTGAAATAATTTTATTGTTTCCGTTAATAGAGTTATTTAGAATAGTAGTATTTTGATTTTCATGGCATAATGGAGTTTTGTGTTTATATATTTAATTTACGGTGTAGATCTTTTTTAAATTTTTAAAAAGTTTTTTGAATTCCTTAAAAAACAATAATTTTATTTAAAATATTTTTTTATTAAAATGAATGGGAAATTGTTAAAAAATAAACGGGAAACTTTATATTTTAATAACTTACACATATTATATTAGGAATACAACATTAAAAACATTACATATTTTCCCACATTTTTGTGTAAAATCTTCAAAGATTCGTTGCTGTTACTATTAAAACTGCTTACAACTTCTAGAATATATTGTTTTAAAATATCCCTTTTAATTGCCTTTGGTATTTTGTTCGACACGTAACTTTTAAGACAGTTAAAAATGTTCTCATTGGATTAAATTTTGGAAAGTATGTAAGCAAAAATAAATATCTTATATTTTTTTCCGTTAAATAGGATAATATTTCATTGGTTTTATGAAACCTAACGTTATCCAGTATTAACATTGTGTTTTCATGAAATATTCCTTTATCATGTGCCTTTTTAATAAATATTTTAAAACGCTCCGCATTATATACGCCATCTAAAATCTTATGGTGTACTATACCAGCTGGTGAAAAAATAGTACACATGGAAATATTCTGACCTTTATTCGGTGCAACATAAATAACGGCTGGTATATTTGCTGGGCTATACCCGTACGAATTGCACACGCGGAGGTTAAACCCACATTCATCAAAGAATAAAAATGTTTTGTCTCTCATCCCAAGAAGTGTGGAACAATAACGAATAACTTGTCTTCTATGATCTTCTGAGAGAACAACAGAGATCTCTTTTTCAACCTTTTTCTGGTTATACCACTAGTCTTAACAGTTTTATGTATAGTAGATTGTGATACATACCCCACCCTTGCTATATATTCTTCACGGGCAACAATTCGGGCCAAAGAATTATCCTCAGCAAATATGTCTCAGACAACAGCAATCTCAGCCTCTCTATTTTTCGGTTTTCTGCCTTTTTTGTTATTATAATCCTCAAACGCTGCAGAGGGATTTTCGTCAAAAAGTCTCAACAGTTTATAAACAGAGTTCTGACCGAGATTAGTTATCTTCATAAGTGCCGCGGGTGTTTCGTTTGACCTTAGACGTTTTATTAACTCAAAGAGGTTTCTGTTACAGAAATATATGCTTTCATTTGTACAACCATTAGGGTGAAAATATAGTATTGAAAATAAAGGTACGTTAGAGTTTTCAAACCATGTATATCAAAAAAGATTCCAAATGTACGTAATTTATTAGAATAAATACATTTTATTTTAATAAAAAATTTATCTTTTTTTCCGAATTCTTTGATTGTTTTTCTGAATTACCCCATATCTTTTATATTTTTTTAATAAAACTTTTATTTATAAAAGTTTCCTAACCAATTGCGACATATTGTAAGTTATGGCTTTTAATTCATAATTTTTTACTCAAATATATTTATTCAAGAATAAATAATGCGTGTTGGTAGCATACGCTGAATGAAAACTATGCCAAATGAAATGCTTCAGAATCCATTTTTCTTTTCATTTGTTATGTTGATTTTATGATTTTAATCGTTTGACGGCCAACTTTGCGGTATTGCTGCTAATTATAGGGTATTAATATTAAAGAACATAAAAAAATTCAAAGTAATAAGATCCGACTGCGTTTTATTGTTTAGAAAAGTATATTCAAATGATATGAAATATAACTTTAAATAATGAAATAAACACGTTAATTTTTAAACATTTATAATTATATATTTATTAACATTCTAATTGATTAATAAAGTCGATAATTTATGAACAGAATTTTAATTCATAATTAAATTATACAAGAAAATTAAATAAATATTACATACGTTAAAAATTTTTATTTAATAATAATACCGATTTGTTTATATTAAATATGGTAGAATAACCTTAAAAGTCACCTCGAGTAATATATAACTCTGTTATATTCGTTACTACTACATCTTCCAATTCTTAAAATATTTTCTTTGTTCATAATTTTTCTATGATCGATATCATTTATTTGATTAGGTTTACAATTTTGAATGGTTTATGGTTAAATTCAAATTCATATTTTCCTAAAAATAAGATCAACATTTGTAAATCAAAATATTTTTATTATCTAATGAGTTATTTTCGACCTAGAATTTATGGAAATTATTCTTTATATATTGTTATTCTTATTTAAAAACAGAAAATCTAGAGTTCAACTTCATATTTTAATTATGTTTTTAATATAATATATTGGATTTCATCTTAATCCATATTACAATTATTTTATAATAATCATTTTCTTATATTATTACGATATCAAAAGTAAAACATGTGCCTTTAAAAGTTTGATAACCTTTATAGCTTCTTAAATTATTATTGAAAAACCCCCAATTACCAAAGTATTATAGATTACGTTATAAATTATTTATAATATAATCTAAATATTAATAACCAAAAAAAATAATTTTTATCTAAACTTATAAATCTATTATTTAAAATATGTACATAATAAATATACAAATATTCCATGCTTGTTGCTTTTTTATTTATCAGATATATTTTCATCGTTTTTAAAACTTATTCTCATAACTTTTCATTGTTAAAATTACGTAATACTATATTAAAAAGATATTTTAATATAATCATAATTAAATATTAATGGTATAATACTAACACATGGTAAAATTATTAAATATACTTTATTCCACATTAAATTTTTTCTTTGTTATAAAATTCCTATTAATCTATTATTCATACATTCATCTAAAAATATAAAAATCTATACCTTTTTACAGTTACTTTATCCTCCTCATTTATCTTTTGTTTATAAAGTTTCTTGTTTAATTTTAAATCTTTTCCTAATTAATTTAATAAAACAAAAAAAATTTAATCAATTAATAAAGTTTTGCCACATATAACACCAGCTCTTAAAAACTTCCTATAATACCCATCGAGATGTTCTTCAATTATTTCATTGATTATATTTTCAATAAAATTATTTAATTCCCTTTCGCTATTTGGCCTTGCTGTATAACATGATTTTACATTTATTAAAACAGTTTCAATGCTATTAAGTTGAGATGAGTATGAGGGCAAATATCATATTTATACATTGTATTCATTTACTCTCTCCATTTTTGAATAATGATATATTCCGATATTGTCAATTATTAAAATATATTATGATATACCTTTTCAAATCACTTTACATTAACTCAATAATACAATTGTTAAAAGCGATTCTATTTACGGAATAGTAGTTGGCATAATAATATATTTTTGATACCTACTAATTGAAGCTATTACAGATATATTTTATTTCATATATTTGATACTGTTATGTTGATGCGATGTCTTTAAAAGACCAACCATGTTTGCACCTCATAAAAATATTAAAGCCCGTTTCATCTATGAAAATAAAATTCGATCATCTATTTCTAATATCTTATCAAATTATTTTTTTGGTAAACTCTTTGCGTTTTTCTATTGTTTTTCATTATTTATCCTTTCTGAAATAATTGTAACTCACTTTACAATAAAGATAAAATATTGTAATGTGCGATCTATTATAGATTTACATATTAATACAATATGTTTCATGTTTACATGTTTTATTAGATCTGCTGTGTTATGGTAATATACTCATTGATTTTTGAAATTATGTTTTCTTTCATCTCAATGTTTAATTTCGGGATTTGTTATTTCTAACCTTCTTTTTCTTACTTCGACCTTCCTGATTTAAATCATCGATATATATTGTATATTGTTTAAAATTTTATATTAAGAGCGGTTCTATGGCCTGACAGAATATTCTTGATCTTTTTAGTAATATAACTCTATTCTCAATCCGTCTGATATTTTCCTATTTTTGAGGAGTATTAATTGTAATTACTTCTTTCTTATATTTGTTTAATTAATCATGTATCATTTATATTCACTTGTTAAATATCTAATTTGTGGTGTATATCTTTTTATATATAATTGAAAGTAGTATTATTCCAAAATAAAAAATTATAATTTTATTAATTTAATTGGGAATGGTTTAAAATTAAATAAATACATTAATATATTTTCATATTTGCTTTCAAATATATATATCCCATTTCCTTTACTATAGAAAAATTTAATCTAGCCTACCGTATATAAATATTTACTTGATATTATAAAATTTATCTGTAAAGTAAAAAATTTAAAACATTATTTCAAAAAAAGAAATATTTTATATTGAAATAAAATACAGTATTTTTTGTTATATTATCAATAATTATCTTAATACATTTTATATAAATATTTTTATGCTTATGTTACCTCTATTACTAATATTTTTTATTTATAATATTTATATTGTTATTAAAACCATCTTTCTTATCTATAGATATAAGTTTTATTTCATAAGAATTCGTCTCTTTATTTCCCTTGAATAACAAAGGAATATCATTTCCCCCCTTCTTTAATCCATCGATTATCCCGATAAATCAAGAATCTGTATTTTAATTTCTCAATTTCCAACGGTACTAATAATATTGTTGGTTAATTGATTCATTAATGTATATTTTCCAACAGATGGAAATCTTATATAAATCCAATTCTTATAATATTAATTTTTGATATATCAAATTTTTAATGCTGAGAAGATGATTTACATGAATTTATTGGAATTAATTATCTGCGGATTTAGAAAATTTTGGTTTTAAGAGATGTGAGTGTGGATGTTGTTTTATTTTTCTGTAATACGTACCATTCTATCTTTAATTTCTTTTATTTTTCTGAACGTGCTGATTATTCATTATGCTATAATTTTTTTATATTGTTATCTTCCCAAATATTATTTTCTATTGATATTAAAAACTTTTCTTCTTGTTATTTTTATTGTTCAAGATATCATTTATATTATTTGGATTTTGTACAAATACTACTCATTAAAAGAATCGAGTAAATTTTATAATAAAATTTTAATTATCAATATTGTCACACCTAAATATTTCGAATAATTTATCAACATTATTTCTCACAATATCATCTATGAACATATATTTCTAATAAATCTTTTTTACCCTTTTTTTACTTTTAATTCACACATTTTGATTATCCAATACATTTTTATGGATTGTGTATTAATATCAATTTTTTGGCAAGCAAAATATATCCGATGATTGACAAATCCTGTGCATAAATATTTTTTTTATATGTTTTATATCATAATCATTAATTTTTATTTTTTTACGAATGAAACTTTTATTTATCAAAGCTTCCTGGCCGGTTGCGGCCTACCATGGTCTGTGACCTTCGATTCCTCGAGCGAATCTAAGCTTGTACTAACTGGTTTCGCTACATATATGCATTAATCTCATCTTACCTTATGCTCCAGAGTGTTAGGATTTTGCGTCTGGTGCGCGTCGCCGCCCCCACTTCCAGCTCTTAAGGAATTCCCAGCCTCTTTCGTTGCATAGTATTGGCCGAGTCACTAATCAATACAGGGATTGCAACTACATCAGCTAAACACTACTTTAATCTAGTAGCGGGGCCGTCATACAAGGCACAGCTATGCTGCACTATCGAAACCTCACCCACTCAACAATCTTTTTCTTCTCTTCTGCGTTTATTATTTTTTTTTTGTTTTTTTTTGTTTTGAAAATTTTTTTCTGGATGAGGGATTCGAACTCGCCAGGCTTGGGGTTTGGTTACCACCCCACGACCACTGGGCCAGGCGGGACATCATAATCATTAATCACTCCAAACAATTTACCTATAAATATATCCCATTTATTATTGGTAATAGAATTTTTGTAATTTATTTTCGCTATACACATAAACCATTACATGATGTGTGCTTGTGTTTGCAATACCAAACACACATCTCTCTCTTTGTTATTCCGTCTCTATGATATTCTAATTTGTGGCGAAAATATTTCATCTTTTTAAAGTA
>LDOQ01000128.1:0-30311 GCA_001887945.1 Spraguea lophii | reverse complement strand
ATAAAAATACTAATTGATATTTAAAATTAAATAACTTTTATCCAATATCTTTCAGTGTTGTTTTGTGGTGTTTTTAAACTCCAAGGTACTACCCTTACTGGTAGACCTTAAAGTTTAGAAGCCCCAAAATTTTTGTTAAAAAAGCCAATAAAAATAGTTTGAAATATATTCACGATTATCTTCAAATTTTAAAAAGCAATATAACGAAGATATTCTTATATATCCACATAGAGATGTAAATGAAATATATATTAAAATTAATAATAAACATTATAATATAAAACAAAAAAAAAAGTTGAATTCCTTGTACAATTAATAATTATGATGAAAAATTGAATAAAATATAAATTGATATAACTTATATCTTGGATTACACTGGTAATAATAACAATTTTAAATATGTTTAAATTTAATGGATTATGCTACAAAATTTGTTTGGTCATTTCCTTGCTTAAATAAAAATACAGATGAAACACGCACATATATATAGAAACACTATTTTTACAATGTATTATCTCTAAAGAACTTCACAGTGATAATGATCTTGAATTTAAGAATAAAAAAGTATTCTTATGATAAAATTTGATATTAAACAAATGGTTAGTGTTCATAATCATTCATAGGCATAAAGTAAAATATAATTATTTGATAAAACCTTAAAAATACGTTTTTTCGGAAATATATACAAATTGAACAATGAAATAATTAGATGAACTTAATAGAACAACGTATGAATATAGTATAATATTAAAGTGCATAGAGGAACCGGTAAATCATCAATATAATCGTCTCAAGTATACTAAATATAATTTAGGTGAAAACATTTTCCATGATGAGATTAATCTTTCATTTAACTTTAGCAATATTGAATTTCAAAAAATAAATGGTTATCGAAAACAGGTAATATTAGTAGAAATACAATAAGTAAATTGGATAATACAATGCCTGGATTAAATATACTCAATCGAGATAGTAATGATTTAAAATTATTTAAAAAGTTATTCATTAATTTTAAATCATTATTATTTATTATTATCTTCTTATAGATATTTTATATTTTTAAAAAATAACTATTCTAATAATATAACGAACTTAATTTCATATCATACGATTCGAAAAATTACTATTACTTTGCCAAAATGTCATAATCAGAAATATAATATTATTAAAATATATATATAATTATATAATATAAGAATTATCTACCATAATATATTAGTCAGTTTGTTTTAAACTCAATGTAATGCAATGAGACCTAATTCCATACTACGTTCATAGAAGATTATAATATTTTTTTTATTAATTTATCACAAAAGCAACAAAATCTTATTAGGTCATACAAACAAACATTTATATTATCAATAAATAATAAAGCCATGAGAAATACAAAATACATGAACATAAAATTGATAATAATAACAATTTGTCAGATATTATCAATAACAATTTTTAACGAATGTAAAATATATGATATTGTACTTAACTCATTATTAGCAGCTACAGCATTATTTTTAAATATGCATTTGCTTTATAAAAATTTCTATGATATATTGTATGAATCTACTGTTTTCAGTCTTATAACATTATTAGAATTTGGTATTAATTTTTTAATTAATCAAAATATATTATATTTTTTTATAATAACATTCATAATAATTACTTTTAACGTATTATTTTATTTAGATCATAAGAAAGAACAAGAAATAAGTAAATCATGTAATTGTTCTATAGTTTTTCTAGATAAAGATATTGTGGATAGAAATGGAATACAACTAAAAGCTAATGAACTATTAGAAACTGTCAGCGATGGTATTAATGATATAATTGTTAGAAATTCTAGTGGAATGGAATTTAATGTGCCTAAAAAAAGTGTGTTAAATTTATTAAGCAACAAAAATACGTTTATTAATAAGAACAATGATCTGATTTAATCAAATAAAAATATAAAATGGTATTTTTATATTAGGAATTGGTTTATTTAAAAAATAAAAATATTATAAATTGTATTCTTCAGGGTATTGTTTTAATTCTTGCAATTATTTTTCTTTTCGCTAAGAGGGTGAATAACCTTTCATTTATCTATTAACGAAATAATTTTTGTAACAGCAAATTAAAAATATTAAAATATAAATTATAATGAATTTATATGTTCAATTAATACCATTGGTTATCATAAAGTTTTTTCTAGAAATAATATCTTTATTATACTAAAAATACCTAACCTTTATTGTAATTCATCATGATATAAAACTGATAACTTCTTAATACATATTATACTTATATTAATTGATTTCACCGTATATATTCATAAATATTATCTTATATATTAATCTTATCTTATGTTCCAAAATCTAGAGGATTACAATTGATTATGATACATTTTTGTTATTTTTTCAATTGCATACCCCTATGAATTTAAAATTAAAATTAAACGAATTAAAACAATCCATAAGTGAATGTGATCTATTATTAAGAGAATTGGAACAAAAAGGAAAAATAGTAGGTCAGTATGTAATAACATCTAAATTAGTATATAAAGATATGAAAAAGAATAACAATTAAAAAAATTATTATATGGATTTACAATAGAAAGTATAATTATTTTTCAATATTTTATTGTAAATTTATATAATATAGTTACTATTAGATAATAATAGAATAAAATTATAAATCTATTGATTTTAAATAAAGTATTATAAAAATATTAAATAATGATCATAGATATTATTATAATAAATAAAATATTATTAGAAGAATAAAATAATAATTATAAGAAAATATTATTAAAAAAGCAATCATAACGAATTTTTTATTGAATAATAAATCATCATTAAACATTCATAATCCTACATAATATTCTATTTACTTCTCAAACATAATATTATTTGTATTCCTGCACAGAAAGATACAAATATAGCAGTATATACAATATTTGGTTGTGTAATTTCAACATCCTGTCCTTTACATATTGCGATTATAATTTCTTCAAATCCCCAATTTTCACCGCATACCTGTTCCAATAAGGGTAATACCATTGATCCACCTACCACTGCAAATAAGAAGGCTAAAACAATATTCGGAAGTTTTAAAAAAATAAAATATACTGCCAATAGAAATATCACGTATGCTGCAATATTAACATATTGATTTTCAATACCCATTCCAAATAATGTTTTTTTTGTAAATATTTCATTGTATACATATATTGATAATACTATAGCACCTATCCATGTTACACTTTTTAAAAATACCATAGCTATTGAAGCCAAGAAAATAGAAATAACCAAAATAATTATAATTGTCGTATAAAAATTAGCTTCCATCCAAGTTTTGATTTTTAGAACATAATCATTGCTTAAGAAAGGTATATATTCACCATTTTCTATTTTATTGCTTACAATAAACATTACACCAGATATTGCTATTGCTATCAAAGCACCTAAACTAACTCTTATAAAAACCACACCAAAAAGTGCAAGAAACAACGATAATCCCAACAATCCAAAGAATACCATTCTTGTATAATCTTCTGGAATATTTTTTTTTATATTATTATACACTTCAATGATAAAAGAACATGATGCTATCTGAAAATTTAAAATACCAAGAAATTTTTTCATGCCCTTAAGTTATGGTTTCATTATTATAACAAAAAATAAAAAAACAATTATCCTTTAGGAGATAATATTCCAATAATTTTACTTTTTTAAATATATTTTATCTAAAATGGAATATAAGAAATTATATTCATTATCATTTGTTAATCTTATTGAAAGAATTTATTATATTCATTATTATTTGTTGTTTATATCTAATCTTATTGAAAGAATTTATTATATTTATTACCATTTGTTGTTATACTGATAAATTATGTTTATGACGTCAATAATCGAATTTAAACTTATATCATTGATTATAAAATAATTATAAGATAATATTATAATATTTGTATTTTTATAGTAATAAGATATAACAGGTGTAATATGTTATAAGTTCTATTTATAGTAAAAAATATATATGGTATTATAATAAAAAATATATTGAAAATTTAGATCTTTTTTATACTACAAGAAAATCATAATTAAAATTAATAGAGTCTTAAAATCATTTTAAAATTGTATCGAGATTATCCAAAGTAATATTTATTAATGTACTTTATATAAATATATATTATATAGTTATAATAAATGTAATATGAATATTATATTATTAATGTACTATATATTTTTATTGTTTGTCAGAGGAAAAAAACTAATTTAATATTAGAATCGAAAATTTATAAATCTACTTTACAAAGGTTTTAAAAATAATATATTATTCCTATAATAATTTTATTGTAATACAATTAACACGAGCGTTTAGAATGTTAACCAAATACTAAATTTTACGAATTGAAATCACTCATTTAAAAAAATTTTTAAAACAAAAAAACCAAAATAATAAAAAAATGCAATTCTTGTATTGATTTAATAGTAATAGTTTGATTATACTTTGTATGATGATCTATTGCACATTAAACTATCGTTTAGTTGATGTAATAGTAATCCCTATATCGATTCAATAATAAATTAGTATCACACTAAGAATGAATTTAATATCACATTGAATTTGATGAATAATGATTATACAATATATAAAATCTTAATACTTTGAAATATAAGATACAATAAAATTAATATATATATATATAATATAATTATTTAATATAAATTTTATTTGTTTATTAAAAAATCAATAATCTTAAATTATATTATAATCATAATAAATAAGAGATATTTGATTATAATATTATTAAAAATAATTATTTAAACTAAGATTCTAATAATAAATAAAAATATTATAAAATAAATAATATAAGAATAATAAAAGTATAATAAAACATTATCATATCATAATAATAATACTACTATAATATAAATCATAATAAATATTAATAATTCTATAATAGTTTACCCATGAATACTAAAACATTTTCATATATTACTACAACCTATTTTAAATCTTTATATGATTTTATAGAAATTGAATTATCAATACCTATGGTAGAATTATACAGTAATAATAAAAAAGTAAATATAGAAGGACCAATGTTTATAATAAAAGTAAATAATAATAAAAGATATAGTACAACATCTATAAATAATTATAATAAGAATAATAACAACGAAGAGAGTAATAATAATATTGATATTAAAAATAATAAAAGTACAGATAGTCTATTAACTAATACCAATGGTAATAAGAATAATAATAATACCAATGGTAATACTAATGGTAATAAGAATTCTAATAACTCTAAAATATTTAATAAATATATTTATAAGATTGTTATTCTTAATAAAATAACAATAAAAGATTATAATGTAGAAATAGATGGTAATATATCTTTTTTAGGTGATTTTCTTTTAATAGGAAATACTAATGATAAAATATTAATAGAAAATAAAATAGAAAGAAATAAAATAAAAGAATTTATATTAAGAAATATTACAGAAGAATGGAATATAAAATAAATATTATATATAATTAAGTAATAATATATTATATGTGTTATATATTATTTATAGTTAAGTAATAATAAAATATTATATATATTATTTAATTATCTAACCATAATAACATAATCTTATTTATTTATCCAACCTAACCTAACATAACCATAATAACATCTAACCTAACCTAACCATGTTATTTACCTATTTTTAAAATTTAAATAAATCTTCTTCATTGCTATATTCTATATTACAATTATTTGTTTCTTCTTTTGCTTCTTGTATGGATTCTTCTATTTTTATATTATTATTAATTATATCACTATCACTATAACTTATGCTATCATCACTTTCTATTTCCTCTGAATCGGTATAATCATAATCTGATTCATTTAATGTTATGAGTGGTTCTTTTAAAGATATTTTTGGAATGGATGATGGTAAATTGGAATAATTACTATCTTCTATATAATAATCTTTATGTTGTTCTTTTATATGTATGTCTTCACTTATTTCCTCATCCTCTGCTGCTATATCTATGTATTTACTTACTTTAGAATGTGAAATATCTATTTCTTCTGTTTCTGAATCACATTTATCATTACTTATTTCTTCCATGTTAGAACTGCTATCAGAATCTATATCATACGTATTATTTTCTAAGAAATTTTTTATTGTTAGAAGTTCAGTGTGTGGGTGGAGTGTGTAGAAGTGTGTAATACTGTCAGTATAAGAATATTTTGAAGGTAGTGGTATTTCGGATTCTAAATCATCGAAAATAGATTTTTTGTTTTTTATTTTATTTTTTCTTCTAAGTGACATTGGGTCGTATATTTAAAAAATATTATAATAATAAGTATATGTGTATAGTGTATAATGTATAGTATATGTGTTATATAATGTATATTATATTATATGTATATTATCATATATCTAAATATTATCATAGATAATTAATACAAATATAAAATAATACGTGAATAATAAAAATATAAAATAAAAGATTAAATAAAAGATATTCTTATACTTATTATAAATATTATCATAATAACTATAATATAATAATTAAAATAATAATCATAAAAATAATAATCATAAAAATATTATATTATATATTTTTGATTATGTTTATGCCCATGAACATACAACCATCAAATTCTGATAAAGAAGAAAATAATGAAAATATACCATTATTAAATAATTATAATGAAAAAGATATAAAAAGTATTTTAATTATACCAGATACAACAGGGTTAAAAGAAAATATTACAAATATAAAAGAATATGATAAAAACAATAGAAATAAAGAAGAAATGAGTAGAAATAAAAAAGTGAGTATTTCAGAAAATAAAAAAGAAATAGATAAAAAAGAAATAGATAAAAAAGAAATAAAAGAAATTAATAAATCAAACATAAAACAGACTGGTAAATCAAAAATAAACGAAATTAATAGAAAAGAGATTAATAAATCTAATACACCATCTATTAAAGGTAAAAATACTATTAATGCTTCCATTTCATCTATGTTTAATCTTAACCATGCTGCTGTACCATCACAATATAACAATAATATGATAAATATACCTGATATTTCAGATACATCCACATTATTACTGGACGACGAAGAACCCTATCTTTCTAATATATATGATTTATTTGTTACATTAAATAAAAAAATGGATATGATTAATATAACAGATAATTTATATTCTTTATTAAAAATGAAAAGAATAGATGATGCTATAAAACTTATAGAGCCAATAGCTAATAAAGATAATTATATAAAATATATATTACAAAAAGATATAAAGGAAATAAATAAGGAAATAAAAAATATTATATTTATTATAGATAAATATAAGAAGATGGTAATAAGCGTGTTAGTAAAAAGTAAAATACAAATGGAAAATGGTAATGAAAGCAAAAATATCATAGAATATATAAAAAATAAAATAATAAAAAATAAAGAAGTAAACGGGAATGAATTAGGTGATAATGATAAAATAAATTATAATGATAGAAATTATAATGAGGATAAAACAAATGATAAAAATTATATTATAAACGATAAAACAACAAACGAAGTAAAGAATAAATCAAATGATAGAAATTATAATGAGAATAAATTTAATGTGATAATTGAAATAGATAATATTCTAAATAAATATAATAATTTATATTTAGAAAACAAAGAATTAAAAGAAATATTGAATAAAAAAGAATACGAAGAAAAGAATGATATTATGAAATCTAATTTAGAACAATATAATAAATTATTATCATCTGATAATATAAAATTGAGTGATAATGTTACTATGTTGCGTGAGAAGAGTGTAGAATTACAAAAAGAGAATGTTATGTTAAGCAGTGAATTATTTAAATATAAAGATATAATAAGAGATAGAAATAAAATAATAGAGAGACAGAAAAAGGTTATAGAAATATTACAAGGTGGTGTTGGTAAGAAGAAGGTGGATTATAATTTTGTAGATGAAATAAGAATGAGAATAGAAATGTTGAAATTAAAAGAAATGGAATGTAAAGATAAAGAGAGGGAAGAGGTTAGAAGGGAGATAAAAGATTATGAAAAACGATTGAAGGATTTTATAGGAATTAGTAAATAAAATATATTTTTTAAAAAATACCCTTTTTTATATGGATGATGAATTTCTTCTTCAAATATTACATACTGATGCATATAATAATTTTAATCGTATAAAAAAATATAATAAGGAACATGCAGAAAAAATATATAATGAGTTGGTTAAATATCAACAGCCAGTATCATATGAGGAGTTTGTAAAATTGAGTGAAAGTATAGCAGATAGGAAGGAAATAAAAGTAAGTAAGATAAGAAGGAAAAGTGATTGGGATTTAGATTAAATATTTTTTTATTATTTATTTTTTAATAGAAAGTATGATATTTATAGATTTTTATTTATATATTATTATATTTTATGATTTTATAATTTTTATTTCTAATATTTATTATTATTTTATTTTATATTCAAATATATATTATAAGATTACTATTAATATTTTTATAATATATCTGAGTATCAAACAATAAATATTAGGAATAGAAATTATGATAATACTTTTAATAAAAAATATCTTTAATAGAGAAAATAAAAAAATATTAAGTTTTAACTTTTTTATTTCAATGTTTTATTATATTTTATTTTTTAAGCAGATTTTTTATACACTCATAATTATCTCCTATCTTCTTTTTTACTCTTTCATCTTCTAACATTCCATTCATTATTCTTCTTAATGTTTCTGGACAATTACCTGCTTTTATTCTTCTAATCATTAATATTATTAATTCATTTATATATAAATTCTTAGATATTAAATAATTCATAATATTCTTTATGTTTTTAAATACCATATCGTTATCATAAATATTATCTACTATTATTTTTATTAGATATTTACTCTTATTATTTTCTATAATATTATTAATACTAACATTATCTAATAAAGATGATGATAATGTTAAAAATATATTATGATAGTTATTTATTTCTGCTATTATTTTCTTACCTAATTTCTCTTTTCTAAGGGAATCTTTATTTTTATCTAATTTTCTTTTATCTCTATTAAATACATTTTTAAGGTAATGGAATTTAGAGTAAGTATAAAATGATAGGTATATGGAATAATTGTATATAAAACTACTATTATGTTTTTTTAAACATGCAAAGAATCTAATTATGTTACCAATAAGAATATTATCTTTATGATCTAAATATTTAAGAACAAATAATATTTCTTTAGATATGAGGAATAATGTTTTTTCATTGAGGGAAAATACTAATTCATTTGTACACAGATTAATATATGAGGCTGTAAATGATGGAATATTTTTTGGTGTTATTGTTAATAATAATTCTGAAAGTAGGTTTTTAAATGATGGTTCACTGATAAAATATTCTGATAGATTTTTTATTACTAAATCTTCTTTGGAATTATTTCTTAAAAATAATATATTTTTATAATCTTCTGGTTGTATGGTTGTGAGAGTATCGGATTCTTCTGGATTTTTCTTATTAATTTCTTTTTTAATTGGCTTGTTGTTATAACATAATAATTGTTGAGTATAATAACAATCTCGTAATAGATGATATTGTTCTTCTTTAGATATTATTTCTTGTGTAGCTCCGATAAAAGCTAATCCTTTCATTTCGTCTATTTCAGTATTTTCTTCTGTTCTTTCCATGTTAATAAAATAAAGACTATTTAATTTCATTATGTTATATATAAATCTAGCATATATTTTTTGAAAAGTAAAATTTCCTTTTTCAATTGCTTGTACTAAAAAATCTGTAAAAACATCAATACCTGTGGTTATATATTCTTTTTTCGATAATATAATAGAAAAATGATCAATAGCGTTGAAAGCATAGAGTGATGTTGATCTATAATTTTTTAAGAAAAAATCCCATGATCCATTTAATAATGTGTTAACAAATTCTCTGGTAAAAACTATTGGTGATTCAGGTATCAAAGTATTGAAATAATGAAGATATTTTTCAAGTGTAATATTGGGTTTTCCTTCAATTACCATATCACTTACTACCTTCAGTATATTATAAATTCGTACATCAAACTTTTGTTCATTTACCAAACATAATGCTTCTATACTCTTAATGAAACCATAAGGAGAGCAGTAATATTCAAAGATCAATTTTCTTAATAAAATCAATGCAAACGAAAGATACTTATCACTCTTTAAGAGTTTACTAAGATTAGAATCTAATTCACTGATATTTATCAGGTTATAATTTATAAATGAAGATATTAATGTTACATTAAATTTTTTCTCGTCTTTAGAATATACTACCCATGAAATTACACTTGTTTGTGCTTTAAAGCTAAATTTAAATATTTCTGAGAGTGTGTACATCATGTATTCTAAATTGATACAATTTTTCCTCAATATATAAGATATTACTTTTTTAGATAGAAGTTCTGCCAGATTATCAGAGGTAGAACTTTCTTTAATATACGTCAATAAATTGTTTATATCATCAATTAATTGATCATATGGTATACATTCATTGTCCAATTTTTGTTCTATCAATTCCCATTCATTTTTGATATGTACGACACTCTTCCTTGGATTCTTCTTACTTATTTGTATTAATCTTTCTTTAATCTCATTATATTCTGTAAATTTCAATGGTTCTAAAGCAAGCTTTTTATAATTAACAGGATCAAAAAGACTTATTGATGAAATATACGGATTGGTATAATCTATAGGTTGGTTGTTATCGAAAATTCTCACAGTATGTCTAGTAATAATATCACAGCAAATTTCTATATTTTCTTCTGCTATTTTTTGAATATAATTAGTATCTAATGTAAGATTGGCTAATTTTATAAAATGAGCTATGTTACCACAAATACTAGCACGTATTGGTTCATGTGCAGATACATGAACTAAGGACCTAATTAAATTTATTCTAAATATTGTTTGTAAACTATTCAAATCACCTTCAATATTATTAAAAGTTGCTTTTCCAGCCTTTTCAATATTTTCTGCTAACATATCTATTTTTTTGTGGAAATTTTGTGTTCCTAAGATTTTCTCTGTAATATTTTTACATTGTAGTATTTTTTCTGTAGATCCCATTGTTATTCCCTTTATTTTCTCTTCGATTATAAATGTAATTTCTTTTATACTAAAATCTATAGCCATTCCTATTATATATCTTAATATTTGTTCTAATTCTACTTTTTCTCCTATAGTTATTCTATAATTAGATAGATAACTAACTTTAGATGCATCCAATGTTGTATATTCTTTGATAATATTCCTAAGCTTTTCATTCTTATCATACTCTCTAATTTCTTTAATATTTAATGTGGCATTTAAAAACGATTCTATATCATTTTTAACTGTTTGTCCACTATATTCCATTACCTCACTTAGCATAAACAATAAACGCATGATATATGGATTCTTTGGTCTAAAAATCTGACTATCTTCTCCTCCTATTAAAAATCCTATTATAAAATATACATAAAACCTACTTCTTCTTGCCTTTATTGCTTTAACAAAAAATTCTTTTACATCAAATAAATGGAATGTAAATAATTTATCAAGTCCAATGGTTAGTTTTCCTATAAGAATACCTAACTTTTTCATATATATATTTTCTTCTGCGAATTTAAAAGTTAACATAAGATTAATCAACTCAAATGTAGATTTTAAGAAGCTATCATATATATTCAATCCAAATATTATTTTTACTAAACTTTCAGGATTTTCAACCATTATTCTATCTTCTAGAATACCTCTAATTACTAGCTGGTCATTAAAATATATTGTTTTGTTCTCTAAATTTTCATTGCTAACGATATTATTTACTTCTTCCCATTTAACACTATCCTTAAGGTTAACACTATCTATAGGTATGATTATATCTAATATCTCGTATATTCCTACATCGGTTAATAAAGCTTCTTCTAAAACATATATATTTTTCTTTTCGTTTATAAATTCTTTCACACTATCTATTTTTTCTACATCAGCTTTAAATTTCGGATATTTATCTATATTATCCGAAAAAATTTCTAATATTCTCAATGCAAATTCATATTCACGGGTTTCTTCATTATTTCTTAGAGAGATATAAATGTTATTTAATAATCTTTTAGCATAAAATGTTGGTAAAACATTATTCTCCAATAACTTTCCATATAATGTAGCTATTTCTTTTTTGTTAGGAATTTGTTGAAAATTCGTATAATTATCTATCAATACAGAATATATTTTCATAACAAAGTTTTTGTCTTTGTACCTATTAATGGCTGATATTCCTTCGGAAACTGTTCTGTTTCCAGATATTATTGTTCCTAAAAAGTTATTGGCTTCATTCTCATAATTACTTTTTTTGTCTATCATACTTTTAATTTCTGTCGGTAAAGTATTCTTAAATTTATTAAACGCAGAAACTGTTTCACGATTATATTGTTTTATGTGTTGTTCTAAACATTGTATTGCTGTTAAAATCAATTCATAATTCAAAGGATAATATTCATTTTCTCTTCTAATATCTTCTTTTACTATTCCTCTTTCAACCTGCTTAAATTTTTCTAGAAAATAATTAATTAATACATTTGCAGCAGCGTCCTTCTTCGAATTTAATGCATTAGATATGAAAAGATTTAAATCGATTAATTTCTTCCTGCAACTTAAAAAAATTATTTCAAACGAAAAAAATGGTGGTGTTAATGAATCTGCAATGTAAGGAAACATCTTTTGTGTTACACAAATATTATGAATCTTAGATAATTCTAAATTAGAATTAGATATATGATTGATGAGAATACCTTTGTTTATATTAAACAATATAGAAAGAACCTGATCATTTTCTTGTATCTTAGGAAGTAAATAAGACCTGAACAAATCATTTGAATATGGTGTTATCAATATTAATCCTATTAAACACCACTGCGAAGATTTCTGATATATTTTTTTAATTCCTGCTACATAATTAAGCTCACGTATCAAAGAAAATAATTCAACACAATTAAAATTACATTCTGTGTTAACAAATCTTCTTTCCTTATCTTCTTTGAGTATCCTTGTAAGAAATACATTATTACTTATATTATTAATTTCATCACATTCTATTATTATATTTATAAAATTAATCTGCGATTTAGTATTTTTCCATCTTTTAAAAAAAGAATGATACGGAAAATTATTATCTTTGTTCATAGATTTCCAAAGATCTATCATATTCAACAAATTATTTGTTTCTATAAAAAACTTTGGATGATCCATATATGCAAACACATGTAACCAATTTATATGTCCCAAAGAATTCTTCAATATCTCCATTATCATATCGTGTGTTGCTATCTTTTTCTGTGCAGAAAGGAACTGCACGACAAGTGCCACTTCCTTTTCTCCTATGGTCCTCCTACTCATTATCATTCTTATTTTTGACTCCAAATTAGTCTCAGTAATACCTAATATACCCTTTTCCATAATAAAATTTCTTAACTCTTCGTCATCCCTATCCATGCATAAAATATTTTTTTTTAATTTATACGCATTTGTTTGTTTGAATAAATAAACAAAATATGTTTTAACTTCAAAAGAAATATCAAGCTAGAGGATATTATATAAAATAGAATCTATAAAATTATAAATAAGGAATATTTACTAAAATATTGTTCTGTAAATAAATAATAATTTTAAGGAAAATTAAATTAAATTATATACAATTAATTAAAGTATACTTATACTGAGCAGTACTTACAAATTATAAATAAAGGTACTCACATTAAGTAGTACTTACAAATTATAAATTAAATAATATTACGTTAAACAGTATTTATAGATTATAAATAAGAATATTCTAAATTAACCTTTATTCGTATAACATGTAGATTATTTTTAAATTTCATGAATTTTCATAAAACCATGCAGATATATTTTATCCAGATTACATCAAATCATAAATAATCCTTTGATAGATCGACAAAAAGATTATCTTTAGAATTAAAATCATTATTCCTTTGGTCCTATTTAAAAATATTATGATACATATATTATTTATGATAATCAGAACAATCATACATATCTTAGGTAATTGTTTTAATATATAAAGGATTGGAAATATCAGTGTTTATTTTATAATTACATAACATAACAAAATAATAATTATTTTTTTCATTTACCTAATATTTTGTTAACTTGTTTGGTTGAATAGTCGTGTGATGGAAACTAAATTTTAAACCTAACGGGATCTAATCTCTTAATCCGAATAAATTTCAAAAAAAAGAAATAAAAAATAGTTGAGATAAAAGAAGAAAAGTAATTAAATGAGTGAGACTCGATAACGTAGAATTAATTATGCCTTGTATAACAATTTCCTTATTAAATTAAAATAATATTTAACTAATATATTTACAATTTGATATATATTTAGTAACTCACATAATATTATGTTAAAAATACATTAAATCTAATACGATAACGAGTACATTATACATAAAATTCTAACGCTCTGTAACAAGATGACATTAATGCATATATGTAAAGAAACCAGTTAGTATAAATTTAAATATACTTTATAAACCAAATGTCATGGTCCACAACTATTTATAATACTTCTATAAACAAAAAGTTTCATTTTAAAAAAAAATCTTAATATTTTGTTCTTAATTTTTATTTAAACATTTTCTGTAATTATTCTTAAATCTATGAACAAATAATAAAGTATGATAATTTATTATATTTACGATCAACACTATCCCATCTATTATATTTATATAAACCAACGTAATATTATAAATAAATTAAATATAAAAAATTCTTTCAGAATGTAATTTCCTAGTTTACTGTTTATATAATTTATAAAATATTATATATGTAATTTATATAATAATGGATGACAGACTTATATTTTATTATATAATTAAAATAAATGTATTTTTATCTGGTGATAATATAAAATGAATATTCTTAGTTATTAAATATATTTTATTTACTAAAATAATTTCATATCACATTAGAATACAATTTGTATATTGTTATTCATTGTTTTATATTTTTCGTTCGTTTAAATATTATGAACTTTTTATTTAAAAAAAATCTCGTTCTAAGAATGCAAAATAAAAAATAATAAAATTTACCCTAATGTCTAAAGAACAAGTATGTATAGAAAAACGTGATAACACTGCACTTCTTCCTGAAAAAGAAGGTTCTGGATTTTGTCTTTTTGCTTGTGAATCTGCACAACTAAAAGCGGGTGATGTTACAAAAATAAGCACTGGATTATCTATGAGTTTTAATTCTCAATGTTTTGGATATGTTCAAGTTATAGAAAAATTAGCTCTTAAAGGAGTAAGACCTTTGGCTGGTGTATGTGATAGTGATTATAGAGGATTATATAATATTGTTATGTTTCATGAAGGAAAAGATATAGTGGAAATAAATAAAGGAGATAAAATAGCAACAATAAATTTTTTAAAAGTTGCAGATGTGGAATTGATTGAGGTAGAGGAATTAAGTGAGACGCATAGAGGGGATAAAGGGTTTGGATCCACTGGTGTTTAAAAATTAAATTTATTGTGAAACTTTCTTTTTATAAATAATTCTATGTGTTTTATATCTTATAATTAAATATAATTAAATTGTAATGAATATTATTAATTTCCATTGTATTTAATTATAAGATATATTATTTTAAAATGAAATAATAAAGATATTGTTTCATATTGGTAATAAGGATGATTTATATTTATTTTATTGAATAACATTTTGATTGTAAGTTGTGGTTATCATGATATATGATATTTGGTTTATTAAAATAAGAGGAGCTTGTATTAACTGATTTCTTTATAAATATATATTAATACATTTTACTTTATGTTCCAGAATGTTGGAATTTTGTGTATGATGTATTCACCATTATATCAGATTTGATAAGATATAACATTCTTCTTAATATAGTATTGGTTGAGTCACAAATCAATATAAAAATTATAACTACATTCAGTTGAACACTACTTTAATTTAATAATGGAACTAATATACAAGACATAGTTAATGCTATGCTATCGAAACCTCACTTACTCAACAACCTTTTTATTCTTCTCTTCCATCTTTTCTACCTTTTATTTTTCGAAAATTCTTCAGAAGAGAGATTTGAACCTATTAGATTTAGGATTTGGTTACAATCCAACAACCACCAAACCAAAAAGACTAATATCTCTACATAGAATAACAGTATTATATATACTAAAAAAAAATGAAATAAAAATTTTTATATTTTAATTAACTGTGTATTTAAGATTATGAAACAATATATCATTAAATATATTGTTATATCACTTTGAATAATTCAATAAAATTCTATATTATTTTATATTTTCTATTTTATATTTAATTAATATTTATATTTTTTATATCAATAAAAAAAAGTTCTTACATGCATCACTTTTCTGAAATATAAAATATTTTTGTACCCCTCAACAAAAAAATGCAAAACGGTAAAATATATTCTGTTAGCGGTCCTGTTGTTATCGGTGAAGATATGAGAGGTTGTATGATGTATGAGTTAGTAAAGGTTGGTAATGATGGTATTGTAGGGGAGATTATTAGAATAGAAAACGATAAGGCTACAATACAGGTATATGAAGAAACTAGTGGGTTGGAGATAGGAGATAAGGTAGAACGAAGTGGTATGCAACTTTCTGTGGAATTGGGTCCTGGTATGTTCGAAAGTATATATGATGGGATACAAAGACCTTTGAGAGATATACATGAACAGACAGGTAGTATTTATATACCAAGAGGAACAAATATTCCTGCGTTGGATAGAAATAAATTGTGGGAGTTTAGACCAAATGTGGAAGTTGGAGATGTAGTCAGTGGTGGAGATATTTTTGGTATGGTAAAGGAAAATAATTTGATTGATCATAAAATATTGGTGCCTCCATTGGATTCTGGTGAGGTTGTATGGATTGCGGAAAATGGTGAATATAAGGTTGCGGATATCGTTATGAAGATAAAAAATGAGAAAGGTGTTAAAGAATTAATGATGTATCATACGTGGCCTGTAAGAATACCAAGGCCTGCTAAGGAGAAGTTATCTGCAAACTCCCCATTGTTTACGGGTCAGAGAATACTTGATGTTTTGTTCCCATGTGTACAAGGTGGTACTACTGCTATTCCTGGAGCATTTGGATGTGGTAAAACTGTAATTTCCCAGTCTTTATCGAAATATTCAAATTCAGATGCAATTGTTTATGTAGGATGTGGAGAGAGAGGAAATGAAATGAGTGAGGTATTGATGGATTTCCCAAAATTAACAGTTACTATTGGCGATATAACAGAAAATATTATGAAAAGAACTATTTTAGTTGCAAATACATCTAATATGCCTGTAGCAGCAAGAGAAGCAAGTATTTACACAGGAATAACAATTTCTGAATATTTAAGAGATCAAGGACTTAATGTTTCAATGATGGCAGATTCTACATCAAGATGGGCAGAAGCACTAAGAGAAATATCTGGTAGACTTGCAGAAATGCCTGCTGATGGTGGATACCCAGCATATTTAGGTGCAAAACTAGCATCTTTCTATGAAAGAGCAGGTGTTGCAACTTGTCGTGGTAGCCCAGATAGAAAAGGTTCAGTGACCATAGTAGGTGCTGTCTCACCACCAGGTGGAGATTTTTCAGACCCAGTAACATCTTCAACACTTGGAATAGTTCAAGTATTTTGGGGTCTGGATAAAAAACTGGCACAAAGAAAACATTTCCCATCTATCAATTGGTCACTTAGTTATTCTAAATATCTCAAATCGTTAGAAAACTATTACCATGATATAGACCCAAGTTACAATGAAAACCGTGCCAAATGCAAAGAAATACTTCAAAATGATGAAGGTCTTAGTGAAATAGTACAATTAGTAGGTAGAAACAATCTTAACGAAGAAGATAAGTTAACATTAGACATAGCAAAATTAATAAAAGAAAACTTCCTACAACAAAATGGATATTCTGATTACGATAAATACTGTCCTTTCACTAAAAGTAGATTAATGCTTAATAATATAATAATTTATTACGAATTAGCCAAAGAAGGATTAGTTCCTGATAGAAAATGGGATATGATAAAAGAAAGAACCATAGATGTTTTTCAAAGATTGATTAATATGAAGTTTTTGGTACCAGAAGGTGATGATATGTTGATAGAATTTTATGGTGAATTAGAACAGGATATAAAGAGTGAGTTTAAAAGCATAGCAATTTAAAAATAAAATTTTATTAATTGAAATACATTTATTAAAATATTACACATATTCATTTACATTATTTCTAGAATTTGTAACGTTCTTTTGGAATTATTAGATTGTAATAAATATCTAAATCAAGAGTCTGGAATCAAAAATCATAAAAAAATGTAAATAATAATCAAACAGAAAATTTATATAAATAAAAAGATCGTGTTAAAATAATAAAATTATTAACTATGAAACGATAAAGATATTATTTTTTATTTATTTTAATTCTAACTTTTATTTTTTATTTATTTCAACAAATCGTATTTTCGTAACGTATTAACCAACCCACTAACTGTTATGCTTATGATATTCAAGTCATATATATCCCCTTCATACACAACCATTGTTTCCAACATTGTAATATTATTTTCATATTCTATGAAAAGTTCATATGAAAGCTGTGATATTAATTTTGGTTTTGTATTAATATTTGTTAACATTTCATCAATAATTTTATCTGCTTCCAACTCTTTGAACATTTGATATAATATATAATGATTTGAATTTAATAATACATTATTTATATCTATTACGAATAAGTGTGGTATTTTTTCAAATCCAAAAATTTCACATAGTTTGTTTCTCCAATATGAAAGTATGTGGACATTCTGATCAAATGAATTCGCTGATGTTATTCTTTTTAATGTGTCATATTTATATTGTGCTATGAAATTGTATATGAAATTTTTTAAACACGAGATATCTGAGTTTTTTAGTATTTTTAATACTTCTACTAAATGTTCTAATTGGCCGTCAAAGCAAACATCATATGCTTCTTCTAAAATAATAAAGTAATTTTCAATTAAATTTTCATCGTTATTTATATGTAATTGTAATGTTTTAAGAATCTCTTCGATATATTTTTTTAATATATTTCTTTGTTCTTCGCCGTAATTTGTTGATACGTGGTTGGCGCATTCTTCTATTTGGTATACTTTACGTAAATATTTTAATGTTGAGTTTCTTAAAGATTCAGTTGTTAATTTAAATTCTAATTTATTATATAGCATTTCTATTTCCGCGTATCCTAATGAATGTTCTTGAACTTCTTGGGATTTAACTTTTAAAAAAACAATATAATTCCAATTGTATATCAATGTATGCGGTTGTTGGTAAAATTTAGTTTCGTGAAAATCGTAATCTAAAAACAATTGATCTTCATCCAGACAAATTTTTTCAACGATATTATATGGAATATCTAACAAACCTTTTCTACTGTCTTTTCCAAATAAGGATATTGCATTTCCTGTTAAATCTATATCAAAATTTACTTCACCGATATTTTTAGGTAAATATTCTATTTTATTATCTTTCAAACAGAGAGTAACTAGTTTTGTACTTTTACAAAATGTAAGTGGTATAATTTCTAATTCGTTACTTTGAAAATCCAGATTTTCTAATGGTAGATTTTCAATACCTAAAGGCAGGTATTTTATTTTATTATATGCCAAACTAAGTGTTTTTAATCTAGTCAAACTAAAAATCTGATCAGGAAATCTGTATAAACCACAATTCTCCAAAACTAAAATTCTAAGTTTTAAAAGATGATCCAATCCACTTAAAATTCTAACTTGTGTTCGAAAAAAATCTGTTGAAATACATCTTATTGAAAGGTTAGTAAGCCCGGTAAATTTAAACACATCTTCAATAGAATCTAAAGAATCGAATTTACATCTTAGTGTTTTTAAAATATGTGTATTTTCTTTGTAAAATCCACTAACATTATTTCGCTGTATATTTTTTCCGAGGACTTGAAATTCTTGTAATACAATATTATCTAATCGTAATTTTTTTAATTTTTTAAACGAAGTTTTGTGCATAGATAACCTTATTAGTGGATTGTCATTCAGATTTAATGTCTCAAGTGAATTATATTGATCGCTTTCATCATAAAATTCTTTTATATTATTATTTGATATATCTAAGTAATTTAAATCTTCTAAATTTCCAATAGATTCATTGATATACAAAAAAGAATTGTCACTAAGATTTAAAATAGTCAAAAATTTGACATCTCCAAAATTTAAAGGCCAATGAACAATAAAATTTTGCGATACATCCAAAAAACGTAATTTTACAAACGCAAATATTTCAGGCAGAAAACACAATCTTATGGCTTTCAAACTCAAATATTCCAAATTCAGAGGAAAACACGAAAATAACTGATTTTCCTCCTCAGTAGATGGTTCTTCGATATTCAATCTAAGAATACCTATATTATGATCGAAACATAAACGCGTTAATGTTTCAATATTCTTGAAAGTTGAATAAATCTTAACAATCAGATTTCTTCTCAACTCCAAATACCGCAAATTCGTAAGAAGTTTTATTTGATCACATAAAATAGCTATATAATTTTCTTCCAAATTCAATTCCTCCAACCGTTCCAACTCATAAATACATCCTGGCACATAACACAAATAATTTCTACTAAGATTTAAAACCACCAAATGTTTCAACTTACCCAAACCCCATGGCAAATCCACCAAACCACAACATTCCACCACCAATCTTCTTACTTTAGACAATAATTCTATACCATCTGGTATATGCGCTTCTGTCGCCATATTACAGTTTATAATTAATCTAAAAGATAAAACATCCAACTCAAAAGTCACTTTATCAGATAAAAAATATCCTTCTAACGATTTATAAGCCTTCTCACTATTTTCTGGTGTACTAAGAAATGTTATCATCTCATCAAATTTCTTATCCGTAGATAATATAAAATAAAAATATAATAGAAATACATACAGCATATTACAAACATATAATAATCTTTATATAAAATATCGCATACTATAAATAGAAAACCTCTTATTAAGGAATATCACTATTTTATTATATATAATACATATAAAATATCTATATTACATTTTTTAACATACTAATCTTTTAAAATCTATATTCCATATTCGATGGTATTTACAAATATATTATATAGATTTATTTTCCATTAGAGGGAAAAAACTTTTTAATCTTATCTTTTATTGTTATCACAATCTATTTCTTAAAAGAAAGATTTTAAAAGTAAAGTTGAAATGGTTTATAATAATTTATATTGTAATATAAGTTATTGTAGTATAAGTTGTTATTGTAATATGAATTGTTATAATATAAATTTTTATTGTTATAATCTTTATCACTCATTCTTTATTCTATCTACATTAATTATCATTTATAACATATATATTATATACTAATCATACTATATCACACGTACTATATTACATAATATAATATAACAAATATATCACACGTACTATATAACATATATATACCAAACATACTTAATACATATATAACATATACAATATTTATATATTATACATTTTACCTCCATTTTTTACCTCCAAAAAAAATTATATATATATAATATTTCCAATATATTTATATTATGATAATAAAATTAAACCAACATACTTCTGATATTATAAAATCACAAAACCATCTACTCAACCATATATCCATAATAAAAGAATTAATAGAGAATGCATTAGATGCTAAAGCAACAATAATAAAAATATATATAAATAAAGAAGTAATAAAAATAGAAGATAATGGAATAGGTATGATATCCAACAACAACAATAATAATAATATAGAATGTGATATGAATATAAGATGTAATAAAGAATGTAGCATATGTCAATATTTCTACAACAATAATGGTAATAGTAATGGTAATAGTAATAACAATAGTTATAACGCTAGTAATACCAACAATACCACTACTACCACATACAATAAGAATATATTAGATCTATGGCATATAGGAATAGAAGGATATACTAGTAAACATTCTATGACTGATTATCTATTACATAATAAAAATATTAATGAATATACATTAGGATATAAAGGACAAGCATTATCACTTATAAGTAAAATAAGTAATGTAAGTATTATTACAAGCAATGGTACAGACAGTTATAAAATTAATATAAACAACAATAATGAAAGTGATAAAGAAAATGGTAATAAGAGTGATAATAGTGATAACAACAATACTAACCATACACATACCACCAACATAACACGTACAAACCATACTACTAACACTAACAACAATATAATTATTAACGATATAAAATATTATCCAAGAGATAAAGGTACTACAATAACAATAGAAAATATATTTTATAATTGTAATCTTAGAAAGAATTTATTGAATTATAAGAAATCTATATCTAATATCAATAAGCTTATAGAAAGTTATCTACCTATGTATAATATAAATATAATAGTAGATAATAATAAATATATAATAAATAAGAAAGGATATAGAACACCTATAGAATATATGAAGAGTAGAAAGAATATTAAATATTTTATACACACAGAGTATAAGTGTGATAGTAAGATAGATGGTGGTAGTAAGATTGGAGGTAGTGATAGTGATAATAATGATAACACTAATCATCATACTAACACACATACTACCACTAATACCAATAAGAATAATGATATACTATTCTATCTAATATTAGGTTATGATAATATTAATAATAATGATATACAACACATATATCACAACAATAGACCTATTACCAATAAAAGAATATCTAAGATTATAAATAATACATTTAATATATTTAGAAGTAATAATCCTATATTCTTTATAATGATTAATAGTAGAATAGATCTATTATCAGTAGATAAGAAAGAAGTAATAGTAGAAGAAGAGAATATTATATGTAATAGAATAAAAGAAGTAATAGAAAAAGAATTTAGTAATAATAATGGTGACAATGGTGATATAAATGATAATGGTATAAATGATAAGGATGATATAAGTGATAAGGGTACTATAAATGATAATAACAATAATATCACTAGTACTAAGAATAATATCACTAGTACTAAGAATACTACCACTAAGAATATTACTACTAAGCTTATTAATATCACTAACAAGATTAATACTAATATCACTAATACAACTAAGAATATCAATAAACTTAATAAACCATTGATTAATAAATATTATAAGAAGAATACATTACATAAATTTATAGATAAAATAAATGATGATGGTATGCTTACTCCTGTATCAGAGAGTGATAACAGTATATATAATAATAACAATAATAACAATAATAATAGTGATAGTATAGGTAGGATAGACAGTAGTATAAATAGTAAAGATAACAATAATACTTCTATTACCATTACTGATAATAAAAATAAAAGAATAAAAATAAATAATTATAAAGATTTTAAAAATAAATATTATAATAATTATGATAATGATAATAATAATAATTATAGTAGTAATAATGGTAATAGGAGTGATAATAACACTCATACCACTATCAACAACAATCACAATCATACTACCAATCACATTAACAACAACCACACTAACAATCATACTAATATGGAAATATCTAATATACGTTGTAAAGTAGATATAACTATTTCTTCTAAAGATTTTCTTTCTATGCGTATATTAGGTAATTTTAATTGTGGATTTATATTATGCTTATATAAAAAATATTTAATAATATTTGATCAACATGCAGTATCTGAAATATATAATTATGAAAAATATAGAAAATATTTTAATGTTCAGAAACAAAGATTAATTATTAATTATAATAATAATTATATGAGTGATATGAGTGATAATGATAAGAATATAGATGGTAGTAGTTATATTAGTGATAAGAGTATAGATGGTAATAATGATAATAATGATAATCATATTACTACTCATAACACACGTATTAACAATAATACCACTAATACACATAACAATAATACAAATATAAATAAAATATACGTAGATAGTAGAGGTTATAATGAAATATTAAAATATAATGGTTTTATTATAGATGATAATAATTGTTTAATAACAGTACCTATATACAATGGAGAGGTAATGGATATTAATGATTTCTATTTATTCTTAGATGAGATAGATTTATATTATAATGATAATGTTATGAATGATAATAATAGTGATAATAATAAAGATTGTGATAGAGTTGTAAATGATAATAATAATGATATAGGTATAGATGATAATACTGATGACAGTATAAATAATACTATTAATAATAACAATACTAACACTTATAACAATCATCACAACCATACTACCACTAACACACATACTAACACTTATACTACTACGTATAATAAAATAATATATTCTAAGATAGATAGAATTATGGCTAGTAGAGCATGTAGGAATAGTGTTATGATAGGTGATTGTATAAATATAAAAAAGATGGAAGAATTAATATATGGATTAGCAGAATTAGAAAGACCATGGAATTGTCCACATGGTAGACCTACATTTAAAATATTAGGTAGTATATTTAATTAATATGATTGATTTAATTGATAATGGTTGATAGTAGTATTATTATATGTGTAATACTATTATATAAGAATGATAATACTGTTATATATATTATTGATAGTATTATATATAAATGATATATAAATAATAATAAAATAATATTTTTAATTATATTCTTATTCTTACATTTATATTATTATTGTTGTTATATTACTTTTATTGTTATAGTATAATAATATTACTTTATTATCACATTACTACTCATTTATCACACATCATATCACACTACTCACACTACTCACTTATTATTAACTTTATAACATTGAAATACTTCTACTTCTCTCTTTATATCTTCTATATTTATTTTATTATTATATTTTATTTTTATTAATCTTAATATGTTTATTGTATATTTTAATGATATCTTAGAATATTCTATTAAATATTCTATAGCTTCTTCTGTTATATTATTACATAATGATAATATTATATCTTTATAATCATTATCATTATATTTATTTAATACTATTGTATTAGAGTATATATGATTGTTGTTAGTTGTATGGTTGTTGGTAGTGATGTTAGTGGTAGTATTGTTAATAGTAGTAATATTGTTATTACTATCATATGATGGATTATCTCTACTATCGTATATGCTATTATAATCATTGGTGAATAATAATATTTTTATTTTATATCTTGTTTTTATATTTCTTATTATTTCTATTATCTCTTTGGATGCATTATCTATTATTAATACTTTACTATCTATAATACTATTACCTTCTTCTATCCAATCTTGTATTCTATTATCTACATCTTCTCTTATTTCATCTGTAATATTATTATTGATGTTATTATATGTAGTATTACCATTCATCGTATTATTATTACCATTCACCACATTACCACCCATCACATTACCACGATTACCACTCATATTGTTATTGTTATAATTAATGATATCCATTTCATATAATGTTATATTTTTTATTTCATTTTCATTTCTTATTATTTCTCCTTCTGGCTCTTCTACTATCTGTGTATCTATACCTTCTATACCATTCATATCTATTCTTCCCTTCTTTTCTACTGTCCCATCATATTTATTTATGGCTATTATATCTCCTTTGGTTATTCTTTGATTTTTTAATTCTTCTAACATTTTATCTCCTATTGAAAATATAGATTCCATATCTTTAGTACGTAATGTAAGTTTAGAAGATATATCTACTACTTCACCAATAATTTTTGTTGTGGGTTCAGTAAGTGTTATGGTTATACACGATCTTATTATATTGAGTAATTCAGAATATATTTTAGATTCTATATTAGTAATAGTATTAGTATTAGTAGTATGTGTATTGTTGATATTAGTATTATATGTATTAGTATGAGTATTGTTGATATTAGTATTATATGTATTAGTATTATTGTAATATTTCATTAACTCTGAGCTGTCTATGTATATTTTATTTTCTAATGTTTGTATGAATGCAGATTTACCTGTATCTTTCTCTCCATAGATTATATATGTATTATTATTCATTATATTGTATATTTTATTAAGTTTTTTAACATTAGATAATAAATTATCATTATCTTGTGGTGTTATAGTATTTTTGTTGTTATTTTGTGAATGTATTGTTTGTTTGTTTATAGGCATTAATGGGTTAATTTTTTATTAAAAAATAAATAATATAATTTAATATGAAACTAAGTAATAATTATAATATTTGATAGGGTAATTATAATGTTTAGTAGGTAAGAGTATAATAAAAAATAAATAATATATTTATATGTTATATTCTATATTATTGTAAAAAGTATAATTTTTATTATAACATTATAATATAAGTTATATTAATATATGTTAAAAGGTTTTATTTTATATTAAAAATATATATTTTATATTTAATGAAGTGGATATTATGATTGTTTGATTGATGAATTTATTTGGTTTAATAGTCTTAAAGAGTATAAATTTATCTGCTAGGTTTGAATCCATAATAATATGAAAAAATATAAAAAACGTAAAAAAATGGTTGGTGTGAAGTATAAAGGTATAGTTAATACCTCAAAATATTATGTTTTAAAATACAATTTAATAGAATACCATTAATATGTTATAAATCATACCTAATTGATATAAAGGACAAATACTTATGGGTATATAACAAATTAAAATAAACGTTATATTACTATTATCTAATTCTAAGAATCACAATAAGAATTTAATAATATAATTTGGTTATGTTTTATACGATTATTATATTATTCGATTAAAGCAGTACTTAATTAATGTAATTGTGATCCTTGTATTGATTGTTGATTCAATAGATATTATGTTTTACGAGATATTATTATCTCATTAATATAATATAATTATGATTATACTACTCTCAAAACTTAAACGTTCTAAAATATAAGGTGAATTGGAATTAATATTTATATTTGTAGAATTGTTAATACGTGTTATTTAAGGAATCATTTATTTTAGATTATAATGGATTATACCTGGTTCGAGAGTTTAGATGATAATTAAAATGTTATCTGAAAAAAATCAATTGAATTTTATATTGGATTATAATTCATTTGCATGGAAATCATAATCTATATATATTTATTTTTATTGTTTAAGATTGTTTTTATTAGACATTTTTTTTATTTATATTTTTTGTAACAAAGAACAATGTGTATAATATATTTAATTGTATTATATGAGAATTACTTCATTATTATATAATATTTATTATTTAATGTTATATTTTGTTTATAGAACATCAACCATCTTAAAAATGTCAAAATTTTTTATGTGATATTTTTTAATAGAAATTTATAATTATAATTATTTAGAAGATAATATATTTACAATGTAGATAATATAATAGAAAAAAGATGATTGCATAAGAAAATAAAATTTATTCATAATATAATCAATATTTGACAGATATACATTTATAAAGAGAATAATTTATATATTTTGTTATCTATTGGGTTAGAAAGAAGGTTATTATATGAAAAAATAAAAGTTTATTTTTTATATTAAGACAATATTTATTTAAATTTTTATATATTTAGACACTTTTTTCCTCATGTCATCAATAAATGATAAATAATAATATTGGTTCTTATTTTTTATTATTTATATATTATTTCAGTTATATATATATTTTATCAGTAACATATTATATATTTTTTTATTTTGTTACATCATAAAATATAATGACAATATATCATTTTTATATATTTATTTTTTTTGTTATACTTTTATTTCTTTATTTATACGTTTAAATATTATTTCTGTTGTGTTATATTATATATTTTATTTGTGTATTTTATTTTTATAAATGTCAAACATTTCATCCATATTTTCAAATATGTTTAATTTCCATCTATATAAGCTATCGCTTGTTTTTATTTTATGTTTAAAATATATAATATGATGTTTTATAGTAATTTTTATATAATATTTATATTGGCTACACAGGAATTTTATGGTAATTATGATAATATAACAGAACAAAGTTTAGATGCGGGTTATATGATGGTAGATCGTGAACATTCTATATGGACACCATCATCAAGTCATAATTATAATGTCTATAGACATGATAAATTAGTGGAAAAAAAAGATCAATCTTCGAATAACAAAATTGAATATGGAAATTATAAAGACGGGGAATGCCAATTTCCAACGTATAATAATTGTTATTCTATGGATGATTCATTTTTATCGGATAATGCTGAAATTAAAGTATCCAATAAAACTAAAAATACTGGAATATATACTGATCGACAAAAAAGAAAGATAATGTTATGGAATAAAGAATCTGCAGAAAAATATAAAAAGTTATATAACAATGGCGATGGAAGTGGTTTTTTATCATCTGATGATGAAAGTTATTGTTATGAAGATAACGAAAGACATAGCACACCTAAAAGAGATATTTCAGGCTTAGAAGAAAAATTACCACTTGAATTTTTTACAACATTAGATTCTGAATTATTTTCAAATCACATTCAAGATATTAATATAGATGATAATATTTGGAATAGACCGTCTGATTTATATTCTTTGGATAATGATATGCCAGCAGAAAATTTCATAGGCGATTTAAACGAAAAAGAGAAATCTTTAAGAAAATATAAGAAAGGTTTAAAAAATGTGTTTTTAGAAAGATATACACATCAGTGATTTATAATTTCAATAAAAATGGTTATATTATGATTTTTTAATAATAACAGTTTATTTATACTATAAAAGTTATAGTCATCATTGATTTTTATAATCCAAGATTATTGGTTTATAAAGCGCATAATGGATTTATATTGATTATTTAATAATAATGAATATTACGTCCCAAAAAAAGAATCTTAAAACACAGGGGAAAGTCATATTAATAGATTTCAATGGCTCATAAATGCTTTAATTTCTGTAAAATTGTGACGAAATCAATGTTGTGTTCTTTCCGATAAAATATTAAGATATAGTCTTTAAACATCTTCTTTTGATTTAAATTTTCTGATCTTTAAATAATCTTTTAACCATCCCAATTTTATTCTATAATTTGATTATTTATTTCATTGTTTTGAGGCTTCAAAAAGGTTCTAGATTAGTTATTTTATAATGCCTATAATTCATATTTTCAAGATCTTTATATCCCAACAATTTGTTACTGTATTTGAACCTTCTTTTACGTGTTTTTTATCCTATATTTCAAAATTTTACATTTTTTGGAATTATTACGTCAAAAACTATTTACTTGATTATTCTATCAATACCCTACCGATTTTGGTTAAAACAGTTTTTTATTATATATTTTTTTGTAACATCTTAACATAAATCCGTCACTGATCGTCTTTTTCAACATTTTTATATTTTTTCTATATCTTGTACAATTTGGGGTTTTTTAAGAATACTAAATTACGCAAAAAAGAAATTACCTTACTTGGATAAATTATTTTATTATATAATTCTTTTCTATTTTTTATTATTATATTCACAAATTGGGGTTGTTTTGTGAGACGTAATATTCATTATTACCAATTATTTTATTAAGTATATATATTAATTTTGTTTTATATTATGTTATAAAATATAGAAGATTTCTGTATGTTACAGATATTTACTGCTCACTTGTATTGAGACCGAACCTTCCTCCAATATAGTATTAGCTAAATGGTTAATCAATATAGAGATTGAAAAGCATGATTTATTGTTTAAAAAAATCTTTTTTTGCTGATTTCAATAAGAGGAAACATAATATTTGAAGTTAAATGTTTAGAAACTGGTCACGTTAGGAGAGTGGTAATCCCAGAGGAAAGGGTTTTAAATATAAAAGACATTTCAGTGTTCTTACACTGAAATTTTTAATCTCATTACCTGTGGAATGTAATATCCATAAAATCTTAGTAATAAATGAATAAAATGTATGTTTTCTTCTAATGAAAAATAAAAAAAGAAAACACAATGTTATTAATTTTTTTTTAAAATAAACCAGTCACTTTTCTAACAATCTGTAATGTTTAATTATAATATTTTTTTATTGTGTATACAGAAATAATAAACTTTAATCTACATTATTTAAACGTTTAATTATTTTCTGTTGTTATTAAAAAACATTAATAAAATTCTATAAAAATTCCAAATTTAGATTTTTTGATATACATGAAATATTAATAACATTATAA
>LDOQ01000118.1:0-32952 GCA_001887945.1 Spraguea lophii | reverse complement strand
TAGTGGTAACCAAACCCCAAGCCTGGCGGGTTCGAATCCCTCATCCAGAAAAAATTTTCAAAAAAAAATAATAATAATAAATGTAGAAGAGAAGAAAAAGGTTGTTGAGTGGGTGAGGTTTCGATAGTGCAGCATAGCTGTGCCTTGTATGACGGCCCCGCTACTAGATTAAAGTAGTGTTCAGCTGATGTAGTTGCAATCCCTGTATTGATTTGTGACTCGGCCAATACTATGCAACGAAAGAGGCTGGGAATTCCTTAAGAGCTGGAAGTGGGGGCGGCGACGCGCACCATACGCAAAATCCTAACACTCTGGAGCATAAGGTAAGATGAGATTAATGCATATCTGTAGCGAAACCAGTTAGTACAAGTTTAATGTCGCTCGAGGAACCGAAGGTCACAGACCATGGTAGGCCGCAACCGGCCAGGAAGCTTTGATAAATAAAAGTTTCATTCGTAAAATTCTTGGTCGTATGATTCTTTTTTGGTGAATAACAAATAATATATTTGGAGATTGTTACAATATTTACACAGTAATAAGCATATAATAAAATATTTCAATATAAACTTATATATTATAAATTATTTATATTTTAAATAAATTGTATATCATAAAACTATAAATCATCAAAATAGAAATCATTATATTTTTACCAATTACATCTTTTTTATATAAATATAATATAAATATTAGTGTTATTAATACGTATGCTTTAAAAGAATACATATTTTTAATAGTTATACAATTATTGACACAGGAACAGTGGTGATGGTATCCTAAAATACATTTATTGCAATATTTACAATGTTTATAAATATTATTATTAAATTCTATCCAGCAAATAAAACAGAATGAATTTACATTGTATTTATTTTTATCTATTAATTTTTTTATAATCATTTTTAATCTTCTCTTTGAATTATTAGGTTCTATATTCATATGCTGATATGTTATCAGAAAAAACTTTAAAAAAAATACCAATAGGATTAAAGGTAAAGTATACCATGATATTATTACATATGAACAATATATAAATAAAAGTATATTTACAAACATTATAGAATTCTGATATAACTTATTTATATAGAATCTTGTTTTTTTGGTTTTTATTTCTTTATTTTTTGTTATTTTATCAAAAACCCGTGATATTATCTTTCCTTTGTAGTTTTCTATTAAATCCTTTAAATATTTATTATTATGATTTTTTATATTCATATTGATATCATAAACATATAATAATAAAATAGCAAGTATATCATATTCATAAATAGCAATATGCATAAGAGTATTCCCATGTGAATTTATATGATTTATATTACAACCATTTTCTATAAGATATTTCATAATATGGTATTGTTTATTGTAAAGAGCAAAAAATAAAGGATTAGAGTTATATTTACCACCTAATATATTTATTACCGACAACGAATAATCATTTAAACATTCCTCCGTGTTATTTCTTAACATATTCAACTTTTCTATTTTAATTGAATCTTTTATTATTTCTTTTAACAATGGTAAATTTCCATAAAATGATGCCCAATGTATAGCATATGTAGAATTTTCATAAATTTCATTATAATTTTCCAATGTTTTAAAATATTTTAATAATTCTTTATGAGATTCCATATTAGTTTAAAATATTTAATAATTTATTTGTATGTTGATCAGATATTATATTTGAAACAAAGAATGATAAATAAAAATATTATATTACAATAGGAGATAAAAGAATAAATAAAAGTTATAGTTAATTGTATTATAATGGATATAGATTTAACTATTACAAATGAAAAATTATCTTTTTTTAATCTTTTCGTATTATATAATTTAAATGATAAAGTGATTTACAATAAAATTTATTATTTAATGATTGTATTTCTTTGTAAATTTAAAATATACTGTTATATTTAATGAATATAACAAATAAAACTAAGATTTATTGTTTATTTAATGAATATAACTTTTTTTGTATCTGAAAATATATTACAAAATAAATATTTATATCTCTCTTCTAATAAGAAACAAAAAAGATAATAAAATTCTATTCTCTAAAGAATTAAAAATATTTCAATTATAATTAAATCTCTTTATTATCATAAACTATTCTTTTTATCAACATATCATAATTTCTGCCTACATACTCCAATATACTTCCTCTTAATTCAAAAGTTACATTTTGAAAATATCTCACTTCTTTAGAAAATTTATAATTATTATAAATATCATTTTTCAATAATTTATTATCATCTGCTTTAATTATCTTACTCCAAACCATTTCACTATATTTATTAGATGGACCATATATCATTTTCAAATATACAAATATTTGTTTAGTGTTAAAATTAAATTGATTTGAAAGATCAATATCAGGATTGAAAACAAGCTTGGGGAATGTTAACGCAGATAATTCTTTTATCGTAAGATTGGAAGTTGGGGTAGATCTTTTATACCAAAGACTAGACATGTATATCAATATGAGAAGTACTATAGTTGCGTAGAATGTATAATTTAAAATATGACTAATACGTTTGGAGAATGTATTCATTAGGGTGGTAAAAATAATATTTTTTTAAGAAAGGAATTATGAAGGATTTGTTATTTAATTCATTTTTTTATTTTTTTATTTTTATATGTAAATATATTTATTTCTATTTTATATGAAATCCTTTTGAACCAAAAATAAAAATAATAAAGAATATTATTTAAGAAAAAATATTATACCCTTTTATAATTAAAATATTTTTATTGATTTTTACTCTATCTCTTTTTTATTTATTTTTATAAAAAGAATATTTTTTAATAAAATGTTATTTTAAACTTTTTAATAGATTATTGTATATTGCGATATAAAAATTATTATATAAATTATTGTAATATATATATATATAAATATGTTATGTTTATTGTAAATATATTTATAAGTTGATCTTTTTTTATTTTAAATGTTTAATTTCTTGTTTTACAGGCATAATAATTTTTATTATTTTAATAATATTGATTTAATTATTATAAGATACTCAGTTAAATATTTTCAATTACATACGATAATATATTATTAAAATTTATAAATAAAGTAAATATTTATTTGTGATGTTTATATATCTTCTAAAATAATTTTTAATGTTATTGTATAACAGAATATAAAAATATTTTTATATTGATTGTATATATTATCAGAGTTACTTTGAAAGACTATTTTTTTATGACAATTATAAGTTTTTATTCTTTACGTTAAGATAAGTGAGATTGGATAGATACTAAAATATTTCTATACAAATCATAAAGAAGAAAAAAAGATCTAATAATTAGGTTCCAATAAACCAGGTTCTTTGATATGTATTTTTAACCTATTGTTTTTAAAGAAGTATGTTAAAACTTTTATAATTTGTTAATTTTAGATCATTAAAATCCCTATTGGTCATCTAGTGAGATAGGTTTACATTTATGACATATTGATATTATCATTCTAATTCTAAATTTGATAATTATAAACGAATAATAATCAATAAATATTTATATTATGCTTTCTCAGTGTTTCTATGACATTTTATTTTGATATCAAAAACTATAAAAAGGAATTTTTCTAAATTTTATAATGAAGCTAGTGGCAATTTCAAAATATAACAGTGGTGGAAGTATTACTTATATGTTTTACGATGATAACAAAGCAATAGTTTTCGATCCTTCACATCCAAGAGTAGTAGAAAAGGCTCTGAAAATAGATTTACAAAAAGACCATTATTCGCCGAATGAAATAATGGACGCACCTGAAACACATAGACGAACATTATTAATGGCATTTTCTACCGACAATCATCCAGGACATTCAACTGGTTTAAATATTCACAGAGATTCTTTAGGTGCTAGAATAATTAATGGATTTGACGAACCAGTTTGTCACGATGGTGATAAATTTTTTGTGGATGAAATGGAAATAGAAGCTATTTATAGTGAAGGGCATACAGATGTATCATTTTCATTTTTATGTAAATCTGATAAAAATTATCTTATTGCGGGAGATACACTTTTATTTTTAGGATGTGGACAATTTTATTCGAATGATAGTGATGAATATAAAAGAACTTTAGATAAAATTGATAGCAGAGTCCCGGATGATACAATTATTTTATACGGTCATGATATAAAAGATAAAGCTATAAAATTTGCTGAAAAATTTTTAACTATCCCGGATGAAATTAAGAATAAAAAATATTTAACCTTAGCAGAAAATAAACAATACAATCCAGTATTTCACATCGATAGATTAGAAAAAACAAATGTTGTTCAGGATATGGAAGATCTTATAGATCTTGAAGAAGACGTATTCAAGGAATATGATGAAGATTGATCAAAAAAAATATGAAAATTCTCATACTTTCTCAAAAATAAAATAAAACGAAATTTGAAGTAATACAATCTATTTTTTTATCAAAATATTTTACATTATTTATTTTACCAATATTTTTTTCATACTAAAACAATTGGATCCATCCTCATAATAATCTTTTACCTCCTCTATTATTTTAAACTTAAACACCTCTGTATACAACTTTAATGCTCTCTTATTATTAGTTCTTACATTCAAATATATCTCACTCGCTTCATCCAAATGAATCATCTCATCTATAAATACATTCATAAGCATTTTCCCAATACCAAGACACCTATATTCTTTTAATATAGCAAATGATAATAAATGTATTACATCTGTTTCTAATTTCGCTAAAATATATCCTACAATACCTACATCTTCTAATTCGACGACAAATGAATATTCTGGATATTCAAGAATTAAATCTTTATAAAAAAGCAATTCATAGTTTTCTGGTAAAATAAATATATTAATTCTTCTTACAGCGTAAATATCGGTGTATAACATATTTCTGATTGTTATGATCATGAGGGAATAAAGAAAAATTATGTTAAAAGCGTATAAACGTAAACAAATTTTATTAATACATTAAAAATATAATTATGTAATAGAAAGCAATGAAAATATGAATGATTGTACAAATGTTATTTTTACTATTTTTATCATTTTTATAATTTTTTTTCTTTTTACTATTTTATCATTATGTGTATTTCATTATCTTTATTATTTTTATTATTCCAATAACAACTACTATTACCAGTATACTTATTATTTCCATAATAACAACTATTATCACCGTATCTACAATTACTATCTTCTTCCTCCTATAAGGGAAAAAAAGTGTATAAACACATATATATTTATAAACACACATATCATTATAATTACAATTATTCATATGAAGATTAATATTTACTTGAAAGACATTTCCCAATATTCTTTCATACTCTTAATTTTTTTATCTCCCATATTATTTATTCCCTTTAATTCCTCACCACTTGAATTTATTATATTTTTAATATTTTTATATTTCATTTCCAAATTTACGGCATCCTCTTTTGTGATTTTAGGTATACCACATAAAAATCTCATTTTATGATCACCTTCTTTCTTCTGTATTATATTTTCTGTTCTTTTTTTATTTAAATCAAAAGATTGAATATATCTTGCCGCCTCTTCATTTGAATATGATAATATAATTGTAGTGTCATAAAAATCACAAAACTCAAAAAGTTCAGTAATCAATAATTCATAATTTGGAATATCTACTAGCAATAGAAGTATTTTTAAATTATATTTTATTTTTATTTTTTTATAAATATAATCTGGTTTACAGAGATGGAAACGCAGAGAGAGGAATAAAATTGAAATATCACCATCTACTTCGTAATCAGATTTTATATTGGGTGAATACGACCATAGGCTTTTTGTAATATAATTAAGTATACCATTACCTTTTTGTGATGTAGAAACTAATATCATGGATAAAATAAATATTTTATAATAAAAGTAGTAAATATAAGAATGATAGATGAGAAGTAGTAAATATGATAATGATAATAGAAATATGTAATAAAAATAAATACAAATATAAATAAATTATAGAATAAAGTTTAATCCATTAATATTAAATATACCATTATTATTTTATAATTATTTATTATTAAATAATATTACGTCGATAAAAAAATATTACAAATAACTATTTTTATTTCTAACTTAACATTACGTTAATTATTTTTTATTTTAAAAATTTTATTCTTTTTTATTCTTCGTTTCATATGTTTTTTTGAAAAATAATCTAAAGAGCATAAGTAATACCAATGCGTATGATGTATTAAAAATTAATGCTATTACTTGCATTTTCTGTGTATGTTGGTCTCCTTTAAATGGTGATGCTATATAAAAATGTCCTAGTAACATAATTATTCCTGATACAAATTGTACCATTTGCATTGTTGTTATTATTTTTTTAATTCTAACTTTTATACCCAATGTTGCTAGAAAATAATAAAAATACATTATTAGATGAACAAAAGAATTAAGAACAACAAATATCCATGAAAGATGAGAATATGAGACACATAATAACCATGTGGCTATTATAGCACCAGCATGGTGGAAAGATTGTAAAAAACTGGCTTTTTTTCTATTCATATGAAGAATAAGAGTATCGGTAATTTCATAAATCTTAGAAATATAAAAAATATAGGAATAAAAATATATTCCATCGGATAATACATTATTACTATCGCTTGCAGCATCAATAAGACTATTTTGTGTATAAAATCTATAAACAAGCGTAATAGAACGTATAAAAACATAAAAACTAAATGCCGACATTCCTAAATTATGCAAAATCATAAAATATCGTAATTTAAATCCCCTCTGATAATTTCCACTCATTTTTTTATTCACCGAATTTACGTATATCAAATATAAGACAACCATCAAAGATGGAAATTTATAATCCAATGTCATCAAATGAAGGCTTTGTAACATAAGGGTATAACATAAAAAATATATTATTATTTTTAATTAGAAACATCTGTTATGTTTTAAAATGAAACGGAAGGAAGATTTTCTTTTCGCGTTTGAAGGAAAACAAAAAAAATGAAACGAGTAATAAAAATATTATTTTTTAATAATTAGCATTCTGGCATAAAATATTTCTTTATGATTTAATTTATCATTGCAAGAAATTTTAAATTATTTTTGATTGTTATTTTTTTTATTTTCCATCCGAGAAAGAAAGCTTTTTTCATTGTTTCATTTATCTATTATCAAGGTCTTATAATAGATTATTATTCTTAAAATAAATATTGTATGATATTTAATAATATTTACATATAAAATATTTTAATTCAAATAGCATATATGTTAAACATAATTGTAATATATTGATATACACTTGAAACAAAGGTTCTGTTTTCTTGAAATATATACGAAACGGTATGACCTGAAATATACCTTGTTTTAAAATAATTCTAAACTCAGGCAAAAACAAATAATTATTAAACTTCTTTTATAAATAAATCATCTACAAAATCTATTAAAAATAATTATATTTAATATTATGTTTTATTATATTACTTAATACTAAATGATGAATGTAAATCTCTGTTTTTTATCATATTAATATTTATACATCAATATATGTTTTAGTAACAAGAGAATGAAAATATTTTATCTTATTAATGATAGAAAAAATAATATGATTTTAACATTTAATAATAATTATAATAATACCACATGTAGATATAACCTATTAGATGATAGTGATACATTGGGTTTGAAACTGGTGATCATGAGATATTCATTGAAAGTCAGAGTTGATTAATGAATTGTATTTAAAAAACCTATTTTATTTAATATTTAATTTCTTAAATATCATAAAGGGAAAAGTCATTCCTTGATAGATACTATTTAATACACCAGTCATTTACTTTCATCAATCAACTCTTTTTGTTGCGTATAAAACAAATAAAAATAAAAAAAATTTTATTGTTTTTTTAGATTTTCAGAGAGAACCAATAGAGATAATTAAGAATAAAGAATAATCGTTATAAAAATAATTAAGAATAATGAATGATCAATAATGAATAAAAATATATTAAAATCATTTAAACAATAAATCATATTATTTATTTCTAAGATCGCTATAGATTCAATTAATCCGTATTCTTTATTTGTAGAATTTTTATAAAAAACGAAATTTTATTTATGTAACTTTTCTCTTCCATTGTCTTGATATCCAATTCATGAAAACGATGTTTTGAATTTGTTGATAAAATAAAACTTTTTATTATTTTACCCACATGGAACTATTTTCCAAGCTTTCAACAGAAGAAAAATTATTGAAACTTAGAGATACTATAGGTACTGTTGATGAGCATGAATATATTTTAAATAATATAATAAGTGTTTATGCATCTACAAAAAATTTCCAACATGTATTACCACATTGCACTCTTTTACTTTTAGAGAATGAAGAGATAAGAGAGAGGGTTATTAGTTTCTTGGTTGATAATAAAATAGGAGAAGAATATTTAACTGCATTGGTATGTAGTAAATATTATGTTCATAGACTTTGTGTTATACAATTGATGAAAGGGTGTAATTTACATAAAAAAGAATTGTATAATATTCTTATTAATGATGAGATACAGTTTGTGTGTTGTAAAGCATTAAAAACTATACCCAAGGATTTATATTCTGATGAAGAACTTTATAATATTATAAAAAATTTATTTGAGAATAAATCAGATTATATTAGATGTGCAGCTGTGTATCTATTACCACATTTAAATGATATAAATATTTTAGAAGAAATTATAGAATTTATTCTTCATAATGATTCTTGGAGAATAAAATATAATTTCTCTATTATATTCCATAAGCTTTCAAAACCCTGTATAAAAAAATATTATAAATTATTGGTAGAATGTAATGATGAATATATCAGAGCAGAGGCATTAAAATCCTTATCTTATTTTTTAGAATTAGAAGATAGAGATAGAATTATAGAAATAATAAAAGATTTATTAACAGATAAAATAGATGAAGTAAGAACTAATTGTGTTAAAGAAATTGGTGTATTTCTTGAAAAAATGTTTGATGAGAATATATTTATTATGTTTTTAAAATTTTCAAAGAATGATTCGTGTCTTGAAGTAAAAAAAGAAATGGTAAAAATATTTATTAATATTTTTAAAAATAAAAATATAAAATTATGTTATATTAATGAAGTAAAAGAATGTATGCAAGATCTTATTATATCTTTTAAAAAAGAAAGAGAATGGAGAGCTAGAGTAGATATTATAAAATCTTTAATATTTCTTGCCGAACGTGGAGAACATATTTTCAACGACTCATTTAAAGAAATAGCATATCTTCTTTTAGAAGATGAAGTTTACACTGTCAGAAAAGAAGCAGGATTTCTATTTAAGAAATTAATAAAATTATACGGAGTAGATTTTTACAAAGATGACGATAAAAAATTATTATCTCTAATTTCACATATAAAATATCAATATAGAATAGCAGCTATAAGTGTTGTTATAGAAATATTAAATAATACTGAAGATATAAGATATTTGTATCTATTGGATGAATTATCCTCAGATATTGTTCTTGGTGTAAGATTTGCATTATTACATGAAATAAGGGAATCTTTTATCAATAAGAAATTTAAAAATGAAATAATAAATATTATTGTAGCAATGAGTATAACATCGTGTGATCAATTGAAAATAGAAAGTGAATTAACAATGGAATATATTTTAAAAAGTAAAATATTCAATTAAAATATATATTATAAATTAATTAAATAAATATATAAGTTAGTTTAATAATATTTCATGGTAATTCTTTAGAAGAAATAAATAAAAATTATAAAATATAAATATTTTAATGTACTATGAAGATGTGTAATATTTATTTAATTTCACGTATTTAGACATAACGAATTATATATTATATAAATATTATAAGAGTATAATATATTTTTTAAATAATTATTCTGTTTTGTTATAAATAAGAATTCAATGTAATTGAAACTGTTTATTTTTATATTATAATATTTATTCATATCATTAAATTATATCATATAAATATTACTGAAAGATTGTTTTATGTTATTATTAAATATTTTATACATATTATATTTTGGATACAAAAAATAATTAAAAAAGTTTGTTCTATAAAAAAATCATAAAAAGAAGTTGTTTGTTTGTTTGAAATATTAGAAAATTAAACATGAGAATTAAACATGAGAATTAATGTTATTTTGTAAAAATATCGTTATAAAAAAATTATATCATTTTATACAACAAACCATAATTTGATGGATTTTACCTATAAATATTTTGGAAATAAACAATCCATGTTAGCAATCTTAACTTTCTGTCTTATGGTTTTTTCAATGAATGAAAAATTAGTGTTATTAGAGATCGGATGTAGCGATAATCCAAGTAGAGATTGTGGATGTAGTGGAATGAGTTCAATTATTGTCACACCACAAAATATAACAAAGCTTATGCAACTTTTAAATGAAGTGAATCTGAATAAAGCTGTAGTTGGTGGATGGAATAATCAGGTAATGAATATGGTATTAACAAGTAATGGATCATTAACACCTTATAATAAAGAGTTTAATCCGGCCGACTTTGTATTTTGTAAAACAAATATAGAGAAAGTTTGTTGTGAAAAAGAACAAAGGAGAGAAGAACAAAATGTGTGTAAAAAGATCGATAACTTTGTTGAAGTAGGAAAGATAAAAAATGATATGTCTGAAATTGATGTTGATTTTTATGAATCTATTGATGATATAGAAAATGGCAGTAGTAGTAGTGAATATCAGAAAGAAAACTATTCACCAGTAAAGAAATATCAAATGAATAAGTGTAAAGATACTCAAAACATCGGCGGTATATCTAAAAAATGTGGATTTGAATGGAAATCAAATTGTGGAAACAGTTCTTGCGAAGGGAATATAAATGCACAATCTAATTGTCTTAATACAATATGTGGAATACTTGGACCTATGGTAGGATTACAATCATATTGTGGAAGTGGTTGTGAGTCAGATTGTATCTCAAGCACAGGATGTAATTCCAAATCAGGATGTGGATTTAATTATGGAACGAATAAGAACATAAACTGTTATGATAACAAAAAATGCGGTGCAGGCATTCAAGCAAGTTTCAATAATCCATGTGGAAATGGAAAATTTTCGACAAAATGCGGATTACAATCGAACTGCAACTCATGTATTGATTCGTCCTGTTTACCTAAAATAATTATATCACTATCTCAAACTTTTAAAAAGTTGTGTGCGTCAAACAACTGTAATGTATGTTGTAACAGTGGAAATAATAGTATTTGTGACCCTGTTAAAAGTCGGATAATAACTTCCGTATCTGAAATATGTCCTTGTCTTAAAAAAATATTTCCTTGTTTATTTGGGTCAAGAAAACCTCAGACACGCCCATCTTCGGCGAAGAAATTATGTGGAATATGTATCCCCGGAAGAGAACCTATGATAGACAAAAATTGTCCATATCAATGTGTCAAAAATGGAAATGGAATAAAAAACCATGTTAATAGCGGTTATGTGGATAAAATGGCAAAATTATATGGTAGATCAAATATGTAATGTCTTATGTCAACATCGAGGTGTATTGGTTGTGCGTTCCCTAATTGTTAATTAAAAATGTAATGTAAGTAAACTTTAACTTTTATTTTTTAAATTAATAACTTCTACTACTATAACTTCTTTTGAAGCTATAACCTCCTAATCCATTGTTTCCTCCGAATGGAGTCCTGTTACCCAGACCTCCATAACCGTAATCATCGAAAAGTTTGTCCATAAGTAAATTTTTGTAGCTTAAAGATGTTTCTGGTGTTCGAGGCTCCAATGTAAAATACTGATCCATATCTCTTTCTTTACATTTCATTAAATTCAGCATAAATCCACTTGTCTCATCCCCGGGTGTGAAGTCTGTTTTTTGTAAGCAAAGATTATTTTGAACCAATCTATCGCCAGCTGGTTTCGAGTCTACTGTCCATAATAACTCTTTTCTTTTATCATTAGTTAAGGTAATTCTTGTTTGTCCTTCTAAACTTCCCAAATATTTTCCCGAGTTTTCCAAATAAAACTCATTTTCATTTACATAAGTTTTCGTGAATAATATATTTTTCTCTGGTAGGTGTTCTTTTTCTACATTAGTTAATCTTATTACATCGGGAGCTTTTCTAAGAACAACCACTAAACCCGGGTCAAACTTTGATCCTATTTTATAATACATTGCAAGCACAACGGATAGATTGAAAAACATATAAACGAAATGCAAATTGAATTATATATTTTTAACTGTTTTAAATGTAACAACACATGCTTCAATCTATTATCTGATATCTTTTTATTGTTATAATAACACGTGTTAATTACATGATATCACTTTAAACACATTTGTTTAGATTTTTCATTTTTGATTCTTTTTGTAATTTATTAAAATTCGGGTTTTAAATCAAAATTAATAACAATCATAAATATTAAAACTATAATCAGATTAAGTAATACAATAAATAATGCTTGAAAATGTTATTTTCTTATTGTTTAAACAACAATAAATATTTAGATTCTTTATTTTTATAATAAACTTAAAATAATTATAAAACTACAAAAAAAATAATGATTATACACCTGAGAATCTCAGTTACAAATCTTAATGATTAAATTTATTCATGGAAAATAAGCACAATTTATTTGAAACATTTACTTATACGTACAAAAGATATTTTTTTATCTTATCATCTTATAAATCAAACAATTATCACGTGTAAAATGACAAATAAATTTAATTGGTTTTTTGAAATAGATGTTATTTTTAATCCACAATTATGTTACTTTGGTATTGGAGAGGAATATTCATTGTATCCTACAATGTAGGATCATTTGTAAGAAATATGGTGTTAAACAAAATAGAATAACTAGCCATTTGGTAGAATGAAATATTGGGTAATAATATCATTTAAATGCCCGGATATCAAATAGGTAATAAAGATTATAATAATACCTTTTATGGGTGGATGATAAATTATATTTCTAAAGGGAAGATAGGTTATGACTAGAAAAGATAAGATAAATAAATATTGATTCATGTCTAATACTTTTTATTCCGATAAACTTATATTCAGACCGAAATATAAAAAATAAAATATTAAATAATTGTATTAATTCATCTCTTATTAACGAACATCAATATTTAATATTATTATTGAGATGTAATAATAAACATTAGAGCAAATATTTATCTTATATACTAAACCAAAACATATATTTAAATATAGTACAACTTTAGTTGTTTGAAAAGAAAAAAATATAATTTATTCAGATTTTATTTTAGAAATCCGATAATTGAATAAGAAATTTATTTTTTTATTTGAATGGAAAATATATTTTTGTTCGTTCATTTCTTAAAAATTAAAAGGCGAAATAAGAAAAAAGGAAATAAATAAAACATAATTTATTTTACAATTACTAATCTTAATATAACATAAGATAAGATGAGATTAATACATATCTGTAACGAAACCGCTTAGTACAAATTTAAATATGTTTTAGGAACCAAAAGACATAGACCATGGTAGCCCGCAACCAACCAGGAAATTTCTATAAATAAAAGTCTCATAGTAAAAAATAAAAAAAAGATACTATATTGTTAATATATTTAAAAAAAATTTAGAATGTATTTTAAAAAATTAAATAAAGTTTTAAAATAAGTCAGCAAAAAGATTAAAAACAGAATATAATTATAAAAACTTTACACAGTATTATTGTATACCTACTTTAAAATAATAATAAAATATATTCAAATTAATTTTATTTTAATACAGTATATTGTCTACATCGTCTTAAAACAACCTGTCCGTTTGATTTTCTGCATAGCTTATTAACAACTCCTGGGGTGTAATGATAATTATTCCTTTCGGGAAGAGATTTATCATCCCCTTTATGATTAGAACTTGCGTCAGATGAAGAATCTGATAAATATTCAACATTAAAATTTTGATCTTTTTCGCTCGGATCACAAGCTGTTGTATGAAGATAGTTTCCTTTGGTTTGAGGTCTGCTATCATAACTTGTTGTTTTTATTAAACATTTTCCATTTTCAGAAATAAATCTAGAACCGAGCGCACCAGCTTCTAATTTCCATACATATTCTGGTTCTGGGGTGGAAAAAAATACTACCCCTGGGTCTTTAGGTTTAGGGCCTAAATAACTATCTTTACCATTAACTTTAATGTAAAATCCACCATCAGTTGGGATCAATTTAAATTTAACTTTCCCTTTTTTTGCAACTTCGTCTTGTCCATCTATAATCCTAGCCGTATTAGAATTCACTCGACATAATACATCTTTATTATCCATAATGGGATGAATTTTTACCTTCGAGATTTTTGTACAATAAATAAACGTTACAACAGTAATTAAGAATAACATAGCATTTTATTTTTACCTTCTTTTATTCTTTCACTTGTTTCAACTGTTTATCTTTTCATCAAAAAATGTATTGTCTGTCATGTAGTTTTTCTATTAAATTAGAATTTTATAAATCTCTATTTGTTCATCTTATTTTTCGAATCAGCTTTCAAAAAATAGCCTTGCATCAATTTTATATATTATGTAAACTTTTAAAATATTATTTCTTTGTTTAAAGAAGTATTAATTATCGATTTTTTAAGATTATTTTTTCTTTCATTACCACGTATTCTTAAAACAATTTTAAATAAATATTTTCTTTGACATAGTTTCTTTCGGACAAAACGAGTAATTAATAAAAATGCATTTAATTTCATATTTATAACTTCAGCTTCTTATAATGATAATAATTCTATAAAATAATATTATATCAGCTTCTAATTAATACATGTAACAATATACATTTTTATTTATCCTTAATATTATATATAAATTTGGTATGGATAACGTTCTTATTGATATTATTTAAATGTAAATAAAATTTATGGCTTAATAACTTAACAATAACTGTAACATTATCGTTATATAATTAATTTTAAATTCTTTATTTCAAAAAGATTAATAAATTTGTATATTTTAATAGAATTTTGTAAAACTTTGTTATAAAGGTTATTATCATATCAAATTTTAATACTTATGATAGCTGAATTGATAAAAATAAATTATTAATAACTATAAAATTTTAATGGAAGAAATATTAACGGTTTAGACATAATTTGAATTTGTTATTTTAGATTATTATTAACTCTAAAAATATAAATCTTTTGTGTAGTATTTTTTGTCTTCAAAATTACCTAACATTTCATTCTTTAGTATTTATTTATTGTTTTATTTACGAGCCTGAAATATATCTAATAGCATCTGAATAATCATCATCCAATGTATTTTTAATACGTGGAATTTTATAATCTTTCTTTTGTTTTATAACGGTTTCGATTTTTATATCTTTAATTATTTTATTCATATATTTTTTTTTGATTCCTTTTTGTTTCGGCAATTTTTTTCCTCTTTGATTTATTAAATTTTTTTCTTTTTGTTTTGTTAAATTTTTTTCTTTTTGTTTTATTAAAATTCTTTCTGGTCGTTTTATTAAAATTCTTTCTGGTCGTTTTATTAAATTTGTTTCTGGTTGTTTTGTTAAATTTGTTTCTGGTTGTTTTGTTAAATTTGTTCCTACTTGCTTTGTTAAAATTCTTTCGGCTTGTTTTGTTAAATTTTTTTCTGGTTGTTTTATTAAATTTCTTTCTGGTTGTTTTATTAAAATTCTTTCTTTTTGTTTTTTGGGTTCCTCTTTAATAACGCTTTTTGTAGAGCTCTTCTCTTTCGCAGCTAATATTTTTGGTAATATCTCATCAACAACTCTTTCAGCCAAACTCTTTCCTTTTGGTTCCATTTTATCCTGTAAAATTTGAATCTTAACATGGTCAATAATAAATATCTCATTTTCATCATTTTTATGGCATGTATTTACATGTACAGTATATCCATTTGATGATAATTTATTATCATAATCTCCCACTCTCATACATTTGTTATTTAAAGTTCTTAATTTCACACCATCAGAGGTTTTAACTATCCCCCATATATTTTCTTTATTATATTTTGAATCTACTATTACATCATCGGAAACCGAAGATCCACTCTTTAAATATTTACCAAATATCTTAAAAAACACATTATCTCCAACTTTATTTATCATAAAATATGAATTATATTTCGATATCAACTTTTCTACAGGTTTCTGCATCCTAACGATTGAACCGTTTCTACCATCTCTTGCCATTAATACAAAATCTGGATTTTTCTTCCACTTAATAATATATCTATATTCTATATTTCTTGTAACTACAAAACATAGCCATATATACAGGATGTACGACATAATCATAAAATATATCTTAAAAAATATATATTTCAAAGATTGTACCAGATATCAATTAATGATATGTATTAAAATGTATAATCATAATTTGTTAGATTCAAATATTATTATATGTTATTTTATATTCAATCAAAATACTTTTAAATTCAAATAACACCTACATGTTATATATTATTAATATTATTCCTATTATGGAAAGATATTAATAATATCAAAACAATATGTTTTACAGTAATTTTTATAACAAAGAAAATGATAAAACAATATAAATGTTTTTGTTGTGAAGTAAATAATTTATATTTTATCAATTAATTCTGTCTATTTCCCACATATAAATTTATTTTTATTTTACATTTCACACAATTCCACAAACAAAAATTAAACAAATAATTATCATAACTATTATATTAATTATATGATTTGTTCTTTTATAATATTATTATAATATAATTTACTGTCAGTTATTTTTTGTAATGAAAAATTATATAAATATTAAATTCTTTTTTTAAAACGAAACTTTTATTTATCGAAATTTCCTGGCTGACTACGACTTACTGTGGTCTATGACCTTTGGTTTCTGAACAACTATTAAATATATTATTTTTCATAAACATATAGAAGAAATTAATGTGTATAGAATATTATGTAAATCTTGATTAATGAAATAAATTAATTTATAGAATCAATTTATCATTAAAATCATTCTTATAATTTTAGAAATTAAGAAAATTTAAATAATAGAGAATATTAATTATAAAAATATTAAGATTATTTATAAATTAATTTATTATACTTTATATTAATATTTGATATCTTTCTGTTTATAATAAAATGTTATATTACTATTTTCTATTAATCAATGTATATTTATTATACTTTATATTAATATTTTATATTTTCGACATATTTTAATTTCTTTTGTATTATAAAATTCAAAGCTTTAATTTTCCATATAAATCACATCATTCAAAAATATATTAAAATATAATTTATTTACAATTTCTATAGGTATTTTCCTTTTCAATTAATTTGTTTTAAAATACATATTTTAGAATTTTATGTTTTTTTACTTTATGTTACTTTTTGAAAAATGATACATGCCATCTATCTGTCAAAAATGAAGTTATAAATAGTGCAAATAATTATTTTGTATGGTTAGATTTGGATTCTATTCTTATGTAATTACTGGTGTTGTAGGTTTAGGTTTAACAGTAGGTATTGGATTACTTGTTTATAAATACAATAAATCTATAGGTAATGAGAATATAAAGAAGAGTATACGAAATAAAAATAAGAATAATGGGTATGCAATTGGTAAATCTGTTTTTGATAGTGAAAGAAATAGTCTTCAAAAATTAAAAAATAAAGAAGATTATACTCATGAAGAAAACAATACAGATGATAAAAAGGAGTTAAATATGAGCAGCGATGTTTGGGATGAAGATTATGAATTTTTAGATAAAAATAAAAACGTTCATGATTGTCCAGAAGAAAATTTTATAAATGATGCTTTAAATAATTTAGTGAGATTGGATAATGAAGTTGATGCTATTTGGAGTTCAAAGTCAAATAAAAACAAAACATTGGAAAATAGATTATCAGAACAACAAAATTTTGAAGAAACGAATAGTTTTTTACATGATATTGAAAAAGAAATTATTGAAAAGAAAAAGGAAGTACATCAAAAAGTTAAAAATTTAAATAAGAATGTTGTTATTGAATCTAGAAAGAATAAAAACAATGTTGCGAATATGTATTTTAAAAAAATAGAACCTATGGCTAAAAGGAGAGATTCAATCCCAGAAAATGATAATTTATCGATTTTTTTTAATAGGAAGGGGAAAGGAGAAAATATCGATAAATTAAAAGAGAATTTTAATAAGGGAAGAAGTTCGAATAAAGCAGTTGTAGACATACGTTCTAATAAAAAAGAAAACATAGCTCATGTAGAGAAAAGAAAACCAAAAGAACGGAATAAAATGTTAAATGTAAGTAATATGGATAGTATAGTTGATAATAAAAGACAAATAAGTGAAGTAAATTGTATCATTCCAAATGATATTGTAAGAAAACAAAGGATTCGATTTTTAAAAAACGAGCAAAAAAGATGTCTAAATGACGGACACCCTAAATGCGTAAAAGAAAACGGGAAGAATTTTAATCCAAAACAATTTATACCAAGTAATGCAATTAAAGAAAGGATGAACACCCCACCAGACCACGATCAAGTTTCTTTAGGTAATCCAATGGCATTTCGAGAAAACTCTGTTCATGGTAATACAAATGTTAAAGGGGTAATACCTAAAAACCACATGTCTTTTTATACAAATTGTGTTAAAGAGTCTTCAGAAAAGGATAGACTTGTAAAAAATGGACAGAAAGGTAAATTTGATAACAATGAAATCAATACAGAGGGCAATGTCGATGTTGGCAATGGATCTTCAAATATCGCAACGGCGACGAAAAAAGATATGGTAAAAATGCCTTTGAAAGCACAACCAAATATTGTAATAGATATGCCACAGGATGATGAAATAGACAATGAAGGTTTAAATACTGTACAATCTTTGTGTGTAAATGATGGTCAATTTCAAAATGGATATACTTCTCTAGAAAATGAAACTAATAATTGTTTAAAAATCAAAGAAAATTTATTGAGCGAAAATATAAAGTCTAAAAATCAGCTTAAAGACGGTGTGAAATTTTATAATTTACCTTCAGTAACCAATAATACAAACAAACAAATTATTAATGTAGATAATAACATAACTCATGAGGATGTGAGTGAGGGAATACCAGTTGATCTTGGTTTTAAACATAAAAGAAATATTGAAAGTAAAAATTTAAAGTTAAATGATAAGCCCGACGATTTTATTGGATTGGAAATAAACTCAAATGGTGCAGAAGCAATTCCATTGCCACCGCCATTACCAATATTTCAGAAGACACCACCACGCATCAGAATAAAAAAGAAAAGTAGAAAAATAAAGGATAAAGACAATTTACGAAATCATGAAAATACAACGAATGATAAATCAGGACATATTAGATTAGCTAGAAATAGAATATCAACTACTCTTCTTCAATCTGCAGAATTTCAAGAATTGTTAGAAAAACAGCGAGAGCAGTTGGACGATAACCAACATAACAAATTAAAAAATGCATTTATTGAATCCGGTGATGATGGTAAAAAAACGACAGAAATAAGTAAATTTTCAAATAATCAAAAAACTATTTCTGAGAATAACGGGCAAAAAATAGAAACTAATCCTACGAAAAAAGTTTCTGTCAAAATGAATGATGGAGTTCAATGTATAGATGAAAATTCTGATGTAAAAGAAAAAGTTCGTGACAGCGTTACAAGTTATCGTTCTATCGCTATTTCAAGAAAAGCACAAACAGATATACAATATTCTCAAAATAATGATAGAAATTCAGATACAGAAGAAATAAACAGTAACAGTGTCTCTACAGGAGTTACAATAAAAGAAGCAAATAATATAACTAGAAAGCATGGAAAAAATTCTCAAAACTTTCCAATGCAATCAATTAGTTCTCTTGATGCAGAAGATGGTTTTTCGAATAAAAAAGTAGTAACAGAAAATGATTACAGAGAGGTTTTATCCAGAAATAATAAGGTTTATGGTTTACACATGACTAAGGAATATCGTGAATACGATAAAAATACACCAGAAACATGCAATAATCACGAATTAGAGTTTGTATCTGATGATGATTTCGATGATAATGACAGATTATATACTTACATTAATCCAAACGCATATAAACTGGTTCGTAGTCCATCAATTGACTGTAATTTAATATATGACACAGAAAGTAATGTTGATATTCATAATCAATTAAAGGAAGCTACAATAAATGACTTAGATGATGATTGTATACTAGAATCATTACCTTTACCTACTATCAATGAAGAAGATGATAGCACATCATTTAGGGCTGAGACACAAGAACATGAAGGTGAAGGTTATTTTGTAAGAAATGTAGACGAAGAGCTATCTGAGATTTTAGAAAATAGCTTAGAACGCGAAAATGACTATTCAGGAAGTGAAACATGCAGTGAACAAGATCAAAATGTATGTTATAACATAAATGATGGAAATAATGAATTATATCTTGACGAGGATAAACTTAATAACAAAGCTGTATTGTTAGAACATACACACCTATTAAGTGAGATTTAAAGGTAAAATACAAGATTATAAGCAAAATAAAAAATTTACGTTAAAATAGATTCTCATAAAAAGAAAAAATAATTCATTATGTAAAATAAATAAAAGTTTGGTTAAAGTACTTTTTATATATTTTTATTTTATTTTTACATGTTTATATATCAATGTCAAGATGTGGTTTTATTTCTACAAACTGATTTTTGTTGTTCGCTTTTTGTTTAATTTTTCTATTAGTTTTTTTAAGGTTAAAAACGGGTTGTTACTTAAAAAAATTTTGTGTTTTAAGAAACTGAAGTCGTAAACCATGATGGACCATATTTAGTCAGAATTTTTTTGATAATTAAAACGCGGTTTGAAAAGGATTATAAAATTGAAAATTTATGAAGATTTTTAAGTCAAATTTATTAATCAAACGAAAAGCAATAAATTATCCAAATATTATTTAACCTGAAGAAACTATAAAAAGAATGCATAAAGTTAATCGTCATGGTTAACAATTTAAATAGAAATCCTGAAAATTTATTATGACAATTTAAAAAATTATTAAAGTTTTGGTTTCTCTATTTAAAATTCTTATAAGCCATTTCAATTTTATCTGCAATATTTAATCAACTATATATTTTTCAAAAGAGTATCATATTTATTAAAACCGTGATTTACTAATCTATTTATTGCAGATTTAATACCGATTGTTAATTCTTCTGTACATGACTTTTTAATACTCGAATACGTATACTTACATGTTTTAATATAAAACTGGTTGCTTTTCTAAGAATTATTATTTCTTCATCTTCTTCCGAAAACATAGATATTTCCTTATCCCCGCTCGGGCTTTTTCTATCCTATCTTCATTTTTGTAAATCTTTTAAAAAATTCTAAATTATTCCTTGTTTAATATCGATAATATTTGATATAGAAGAAGCCATTTCCCCTTTATTTTTCATTGTCCTTTTTCCTCACTGCTAATATTTTTATTTTTTCTTGTATTATCTGCTGTATCTATATTTAGTTCATTTGTAAAATTTTCCACGGCAATATAATTTATATTTTTTAAAAAATTAGAAGAAAAGTCCTTTATTAACAACAAAAAAGGGCCATTTAATATTTTTTTTTAAAATATCAGAATTGATTTTTAATATGTATTTTATAGAATAATATTTGAATATAAATTTTAACCCCTGACAGTATGTTCCCTTTTTATACGAAATATTTTTTGATAATAAATAAAATAAATAAAAGGAAAAAAAACAAGATTGCCTTATGATTACAAAAAAGTATTTATTAATTGTATTTATTATTGCATTTTTATTTCTAATAGTATTATTTACTAAAGAAAAATTAGAAAATAGAAAAATAGCCAAACGAAATAATAAGGATAAATCGTTAACCGATATTTCATACAAAAAAGAGCAAAATCCTATAAATATTAACTTAGACAATTCACAATATAAAAAATTACAATATTTAGATATTTATGATAGAAGTAAAAAAGATTACTTTAACAATCATAGGCCAGACACGAATGGAGACAAACCACATAAGGATAATCTAGAAAATAAAAAAATTGTTTCTCCGGAAAATAAAACTGAATTATGTAATTTACAATTTCCTGATAATTATAAAATCAGTACGCATTCTTATTTAAGAGATAAAAATATTTCTATAATACCTGTTTACATGCCAGTTAATATTACATCTAATATTAATTTAATTGCTCAAATTTTCAAAGAATCAGATAAGGATGAAAAAAGATATGAAAACCTTATAGAAGATCATTCAAATGATATTATTTCATTATATAATGAGATTCCTAAACATTCATTATTGCAAAATAAAACTGGAATATGTTACTTGAATTCTGCAATACAGACCATATTTCGATGTAAAGGTATTTTATATTTTCTTGAAAATGTATTTGACATAAATAATATTGAACACAACCTTAAAAACATATTTTCTTTAATGTGCCTTGGAGATAAACATCAATATTATTTTGTACACTATTATTCGAATATTTTTTATTATACAGGATATGATTTTTGTACAAACAACGAAGGGGGATCTTCTATTGAAGTTCTTGTAAGAATTTTTACAAATATATTTTTATCACATGTAGCAAAACAAACACTAGAAGAAGATTTTTATAATAATTTCAAAAGATTTATAATTCCAATTACAGAAGTAAAAATTATAGGTCATATAAAAAAATTATTTCAAAACAATACATTCCCTTTATTTTATGATGGTCCATTGAATAAAGATCAAGTAATAAATATAATTACATTAGAAATGGAAAAATCAAAATGTCCTGCAAGTATTATTCCAATATGGATTTATAATGTCCCCAACACTACTTTTTCGGAATCGGATTGGGATGACTTGAAGAAACAAATAAGAACAAATGGTTTAATTTATGAATTAAAATCTGTAGTTTTCATGCTCACAAGAAATAATACTGGCCATGCTATAGCTTATGTAAAAGGTAAAACAGAATGGGAATTTGCAGATGACAATATTTACGATCCTAACCACAAATCAAATTATACTAAATATCATGTTAGTTCTCTTTATTTTGAAAGAGTTTAAGTTAAAAATATGTATTCATAAAAAATCTAAAACAATAAAAACAGATCAAAGAAGTTTTATATTTTCTTTTATTAAAAATTATTGAAAAAAGTTTAATGATTTTAATATTTTAATATGTGTTTATAATATGTTATAGAAATTTTTTTATTATTGCTTTTGATTTCTAACAAATTATAATATATTACTATTACAAATATTATTTTTAATATGTTAAAAGTTTATTTATACGTTATGTATATATAGATTGTGTCGTACAGAAAATATAATTCGGTATTCATCATGTCAATATGCTCTGTAGCTAATATTTATTAATGAAAATTATAACATCTATCATTCTAAATAATCACTGTAGTTTGATTGGTACATCCATTTACAGGCTTATTAAGATGTTATCTTTATGGTTTCTAAAAGTCTAAAGCAGCACCACTTTTTTTAAACTATCTAAAATGTTTAAGCAGAACAAATTAAATAAATTATGGTTTTTAGCAAATGTTTTTTTTATAGGATACAATATAAGAAATCGTTAGAAATTTATCATAATTACTTAGTTAACGAACCAACGGTTGATTACACCTTTTTTTATGAAACTTTTTATTTATAGAAATTTCATTAAAAACCCGAAAATTGCTTATAATGTTGTGTTATATTTATTTTTATAATAATTATTTCTACAATATAATTATATAATAATTTATATCTTTGTCAAAAATTATAAAGAGAAATATTCAAAAAAATTATACGATCTTTAAAACTCCTTTTTTAAACGAGATAACGTAGCCAATGCTTTTATATTTATTTTTAAATATTAAATAATATTTTTAAAAATTAGAAATATATGTTTAACTTTTAATTCATTAGGTTGAAATTTAAAATAAAAAGATGGTTGGATTTTGTATTTTTTGAGTAAACATTTTCCATAATAAATTTATTTCTTAAATAGTTACATTTGTTTTTATTGATAACGTCATTATCCAATAATATTCAGCGTTTAAATATTAAAACTGATGCCCTCGCTCGTAATTTATCTCTTTATTCGAAATATTAATATCCATCGAATATTATTTAAAACTATATCAAATTAACTCCTATAATTTGTATACCATATTCTGATATATGGGTTGTATCCATCTATGTTCAATAAATCAAATAAAAAATTAAACTCAATTTCAAATTAAGATCAAAAAAAGATGTATTTGCTTTTACAAAAATAGTGACGGTAAAATTATTTTAAAAATTTTTAAAAAGTATTTTACCCATGGGTGAAAAAGAAGATCTCAAAAAATTGTTAGAAAGAGCAATTTCAGAACCAAAATCAATTGATGATGATGAATTTCTTACAGAAAAAGATAAAGCTCCTAAAGAAAATGGCGGATGTGGATCACAGCAAGAAAGAAAAAGAAATCCGTGTGCCGGATGTTCATGTGGAGCAGCAGACGGTAAAGATGAAGTAAAGGATTTTAAATCATCATGTGGAAGTTGTTATCTTGGGGATGCTTTTAGATGTTCTGGTTGTCCATATATAGGAATGCCAGCATTTGATCCAGGTGAAGAAGTATATTTTAGTGATTCATCAGAAGAATAAATTTATTTATTTACCGGCTAATTCAAACGAAATAGAAAATACAGAAGAAAGAATAAAAATTATTTTTTAAATAAAAAATATTCATTTTAATAAATTTCGTTTATTAGATGGAGAACATATTATTAAAAATATTGCTTATTTTCTCCTATATTTTAATATAAACTTTTTAAAAAATTATTGTTGTTATTACTAAAATTGTTTATGGTTTTTAAATCATATTCTTTTAAAATATCTTTTCTATTTACCTTTGATTTTTTATTATATACATAAATTTTAATACAACTGAAGATAGTCTCTGTGGGGTTGAATTCAGGAAAGTATATATGAAAAATAAGTAACTTATGTTTTTCTCTGTTAAATAAGATAATGTTTCGTTTTTTATGAAATTTAGCATTATATAATATTAAAAGTGTATTTTTATTAAATATGCATTTATCCTACATTCCTCTTTATAAAACGCTCCACATCCTATACTCCATCTAAAGGCTTATGATGTATTATATAAACTAGGAAAAAAAGTAGTGCATATGGAAACGTTTTGATCTTTACTAGGTTCAACGTAAATAACGGACATTATATTTATTAAATTATGTCCATATGAATTACTTACGCGGATGTTTACCTCATATTTATTTAAAAACAAAGCTGTTTTATTGTTATACTAAACAATGTAGAACAATAACTAAAAGCTTGTCTTCGATGAGCATTTGAAAGGACAATGAAAGTTTCCCTTTTCAACCTTTTCTAGAGAAGTCACCATAATTACCAGTTTTATATATGATAGAATGCGGTACATAACTTATCATTGTTATATATTTTGTACGTATATCTATTTGGGTTAAGAGTTATCCTCAGCAATGTATCTCGGATATCACTAACCTCAGTCCTTTATATTCTTTGTTTCCCGATTTTTTTAGAATCATATCTCCCGAAAGTTACAGAGAGATTGTTATTATGAAGCTTTGCAATTAATTTATGTATTTGACCGATATTAGCTATCCTTACGGCCTATGCATGAGTTTCTCTCGTCTTCATACATTTTACTTGCGTGATCAATTCTTCTGTTACAACAATATATGCTTCCTTTATACAGCCATTAGAGTTGAATAGATAATATTTAAAATAACCACATTTTGAAACTTTTTAAAAAAATTTATGTCGGAAAAGGCTTTAAATATATTTATTTTAATATATGGGTTTTTTGACTTATTTAGCTTTTAACTGCCTACTGATGTTTTATAATGTAGTATATCTACTTCCAATAACTCGACATAGCTCAGTGGTAGAGCGTGCGACTGTAGAAAAAGCTGATATCGCGCGGTCGGTGGTTCGAACCCGCCTGTCGAGAATTTTTTATTTCTTGATAAAAATAATACAAAAACTTAATGAAATTTTTATTAGAATTATATATTATTATTTTAATTTTAAAAAATAATTATTATTAATATACCAAATTTAAATATATTAGAATAGTTAATCATCCTTTTCATAATATAAAATATATGTATAACAGATTATAAAAAATTGTTAATACTTATCTTTTATAAAAATATTTAGATATTTAACAATTACTTTTATTTAAAAAAAATTTTCGAATAAAATTATATTCGCCAACAATAACTAAATTATGATAAATTTAAATACGTGGTTTTTTATACTGTAACATAATTTTAAAAGAAAAGAACTGAGATTATGAACATTCATTTACATAATCATATATTTTTTTAAATCAAGATTAGAAAATATAATTTATTTTATTTCAAAACATATTAAACCAATTTCCACAATAAATTTTAAAATAATCTATATTTAATCATAATGTTCAGGAATTCCTTTATAGCCTTCATAAATATTTTCATCTTCTTGATTGTCCACTTGGTATTCAACTTTTATAAATTCTTTCTTAATAATTTTTGTGCATTCGTTTTCATTTACTTCAATTTTTATTTTTTCTTCGTCAACTTCGTTAACTCCATATTCACCATTCCATTCTTCTTCTTGATACGCTAAGATGAGTTCAAATGGTGAAATTACAGGCTTAGTGATTACAGGCATTTCAAACATTTGACAATCTATTAATATCATAGCTTCTATACCATCTATGCTACAAAGTCTAGTTTCTGATACATCCCTCAAAAAATATAAAAATCCTCTTTTACCCAATTTCTGCAAAACTTTTTTAACTCTTTTGGCCAACGGTAAAAATATTGGATTTGTAAAAAAAATACCCAAAATACTACATTTTTTTATTTTTTCCATTTGAGCAAATCTGCTTACAAGAAATCTTGTTCTATCCAAATTTTCTATCTTTTCGAGAAAACAGTCATCTTTTATATTTTCGTTGTTTTTGAAATTTAAAATATAATGGAAATATTTATAAAATTGTAAATTTTTTGTGAAAATACTTTTTGAGGCAATATCAATTTTATATTTTCTATACACAAATATATTATCTTTAAAAATTGTTATTTCATTATCTTTATTATAATAAAATGAATCTTTTACTGAATCTTGATCATTAAGCTCTTTTACTAATGAAATACATTCTACACTATGAAATGGACACTGAGCAGCTAATATAATAAATAACTCTGAACTTGCTGTTTTAAGTGGACAAAAAAACTCAACGTTTTCTAATATTCCAATATCGATATTTGGAAAATTGGTCGCAATATAATCATAAACCATAGATAATAAAGATGCATGCTCTGCATCTGAGATTAGTCTAACAATTTTTTTAGATTTTAATAAGCTATCAAAAAATACCATATGGGACTTTTAAAAATTTATTATTAAAAAAAAATTAGTCATAGAACATCCAACTACTAATCCATCTTTTCCCTTTGATATCGTCAATATCAATAAATCCATAAGTTAAAGGAGAAAAATATATGAATGAAAAAATCGATAAAAATACGAAGATGTATAATGTTCTTCTAGGCATAAATCTAAGTAGATAAGATATCGAAAGCATTGCAAAGAATAGTGCAGGATAATAATGATGGAAATAACACACTCTTTGAACAAGAAAAAATGGGAAATAATGTATTGCCCAACCACCAGAATATAAAACTACCTCGAAAACTTCCAATCGAAGTTTATTCTTTGGAAGACTGAATCTTACAAAATAAATAATTCTGAATATAAGCACAATGGGTGATAGAATAACTGATAAACAAGAAATATACCATATTACAGGATTACCAAACATCAGAAATTTATATTTGTCACCATCCCATGATGTCATCCTCAAACCTTTTTTTAAAATAAACCATTCATGAGGTTTACTTACAATAGTGTTCCTTTCTAACTGTTCGTTCTGAGTAAATGACTTGTTTGTGGTGTACATTGATTTATTTAATTCTATTATATGCTTAATTACGGTTGTTTTAAGCTTCTTGATTTCTGTGTATTCGAAAGATTCTATATCGTTTTCTTTTAAACTATTTTTTTCTATATTCCATAAATTATTACTGCTTTTTTCTTTTGCGCAAAGTATTTCTCCTTGAGAATGTCCCCAATTTGGATATGTTCTTTCGGAATTTGTAATATAACAATCTCTCTCTGTATTATATATTCTAAACTTTGTTGTTAATGTTTTAACATACTTTTCTTTACTTAAATCATCTGAATCTATAATTATTTTAAATACATTTGCTCTTGTAAGCTCTCCCTCTGTCCCTTCAACTAATAAACCTTCTTTAAAATATCCATTTAAAAGAGATACGTGTAAATATTTTTTGGTGGATGTATGTAATAACACTACTTCATCATTATTTTGAAGATGTGAAACATCTTTGTTGTCTGTTACTTTTTGAAATGCCCAGTTATTATTGCTGTCTTTATGGTGGTATGATGTTATTTGTTGATGCGGACTATTGGGATATTTCAAATCATGGGAGTGAAGACTTCCACCACCTAATTTAGATGATTTTATTGAAATTAAATTTCCAAAATCTATATATTTTTTTATTCTACCTATTGAGCTATTTTTTAATCCTGCTTGGAATAAAGAGCTCATATATCCTTCATCTGAACTACTTCTATTAACAATTTTGAAATGAACACAAAACATAAAAATATAAATAAATACCGGTACTGCAATTAAAAATAACGTCCGAATAAAAAGCATTTCAAAGAAAGCTGTTATCTTCTTTTTCGATGTTATCATAATCCATAATTCATAAATAATAAATAGACCTACAAAAACTGTAGTTAGACATCCGATCCATTTTACACTCATAACACATCCAATAGATATCCCTAATAAAACAATATTTCTATGATTTCGTTTGTGCTGAAAATAAGAATCTTTGAAATGCTTAGCAATAAATAACGTTGTTAACCCCGTAAAAAATAATAAATGAGAATCCAGTAAAATTAATCTCGATATACTTACAAATCCGTTTTCAAAGGTGAATAACAAGGAAAAAAAGAATCTAAACATTATATCATGATTCATAACCTTTAGAATTTTAAATATTATTAAAGAAATAAACGATGCAATAACAGCATGAAATCTCCTCATACCTACATAATCCATATTTTGAGGATATTGTGTACCAGATTCAAATGAAAAATCTTTATCTTGGTTAAATAAATAGCCACTCAATCCAGTAAGCATTTTCCCAAGTGGTGGATGTACATCAAAATAAAAAAGTCTGTTCAAATATTTGGACGAAAATTTACCAAAATGTGCTTCATCCCATATAACATAATCCCCTCTTTCAATGGCATACGTTCGTACCATAATACTTATACAGACAATAAGAATAGAAGCTAACATTTCTTTATTAAAAAATTGTCTTTTCTTTTTAAGGATCTTCATAAACAACACATTTCCGATCTTTATAAATCTTATATAAAACATTGATATCAAAAAACTGATTTGACGAAACAATGGCATAATATTATTTAATGAGTGTAACTTTTAATAGTATTAACAAATAATAATTTTCTATAATTTAATGTCGTAATTTATTTTTAAAAAAAAATTTTCAATAATGAAATAAATGTATATTTTTAAAAATTTTTATATTTCGTCTATTTTTTATATAAAGGTTGAATAATTTTATAAATAACATACATACGTTTTAATATTTAAATATTTATTTTATAAATAATAGAAAATTGACCGCAATTTTTCAAAAAATATATTACATAATTTTTGAGATAAATTTATAAAAATTAGATTGGTTGAAAAGATAATATTTATTTCTTAATAATATAATTATTACTTTCTAAAATAATTTATGTAATATATAATTAAAGTATTCTTAATGTTAAATATTATTTACAAGAATAAATCATTCTAAACCATATTGACCATGATGACCCTTTGTATTATATTATATTTTAAAGTAAAATTTTATATTTTTTTAATTTATGTTCTTTTATAAAAGTTATTTTCTGTAATATAATTGTTTTGTGCTTCTACAACTGTTTTACTATCTTCGCATTCTTCATATTTATCTAAGATATCTTGATTTATTTTAAAAAATTCATTCATATATTGGAAACCTTCAGCTAATTCTAATGCATCTGATTTAAACCCTGTTATATACAAACCTGCTGATAAAGCTTCTACGCAATTGAGTTTGCAAGGTTTTCCATAATTTACTGGATTTGATGGAACTAAGAAAGGAAGTAAACGATTATTTTTCTTTGGTAAACAACTAAAATCTATTTCATCAACTTTGGCCCATGAACATTCTATTAAAGCAATACCATATTTTTCTATTATTTCTTTGTCTTCTTTAGAAATAGATTTTTCTCCCATTGGCGAAAGAACTATACCTTTAAACGATCTAAATGGTTTACATTGTTTTACACGTCCAAATTTTATAAGCTTTTGTCCTGAACAGCGTTTAGGATCACATTGTTTAAAATCAAAAAGAATTTTTTTCATGAGGATAAAAATATTTTTTATTTTACGCTATAAAAATATCAGCAAGAAATTTCAATTGCTCAGCTGTATAAACCAAACATGGCCTTGATTGCCTTAACATAAGCAGTGTATCTAAAAATATTCCTTCATCAACATAATTCATATTACATAAAATATCATACATAATAGTAACACCTGTTCTTCCGACTCCTGCTAAACAGTGAACAGCTATATTTTTATGTAAACTTCTAATACCCTTATATTCATTATAAAAAAATCCAAATTCTTCTTTATCAGGCACGTCGAAATCTTCCCAACGTAAATATCTTAATCTTATATAATTCTTATTATTAATTTCATATTCCTCTTTATAAAATATCACATTTCCTTTACTGTCTTTATGTTCTATTTTATTTTTTAAATATATTCCTGTAAAATAGTCATCTTCCTCTATCGGTATCAGTGAAATAATTAGACTTACTCCAGTTTTTTCCAAAAAGTTAAGAAAATTTTCTGAATATCTTTTTTTGGGAAATTGACAAGGAAAATATGTAATTTTTTCGTGTATAATCTCTGATGCATTTACATATGAATTAAGATTATATTTTTTAATCAGATCATCTGTATATGGTGTAATGTTAAATCTATCATAATCCCTCTTCTCCTGATAGAATATACGTAAATCTTTAGTTATTACTTTCAAAGCATTATCATATTCCTTTTTATGGATCATCAGCAAAACATTTTTTTTTATTTTGTCTAATACACTTTTAATCGTATTATTTACTTCGTTTTCAGATTTCTTTTTTAAAATATTCTGATTGTTAATCTCTCCTAGAAAATCTTCATTTTCTAACGATGTTTGTTTCATTGCAGGAATAAAAAAATAATAATTTATATAAAATGTAATAATAACTATGGATTAATATTCAATTAAACACGTTTAATTGTTTTGAGCATTTTTGACATACAACATGTCAAAAATGTTACTCCTAAAGTTGTTCTGACATAAAAAAAATGACAAACGTTTTTTAAAATGTTAAAAAACAAATTTTACATTATGTTTTTTCTGAAACTGAATACAAAAGTTGTTCGAAAAGTTTAAATAAGAATTTTTTATATTTTAAACACATCCATCACATTTGTTATACCCAGACAACCGTTAGAACAATAAAAAGTTTCCGTAGTAAATTTACTGGTTTTTATAAAAGATTAAAAGAGTAATTACAACATATGTAATAATTAAAACAACTTCGATATTTTTTACATGTATATTCTTTTCAGCAACGACATAAGAATCGATTTAAAAAATCAAAAATTTATGAAATAAAGTAAATTTTATATTTTTAGTCGAAAAGTGTAAAACAATCTTTATGTTGTCGTTGAAAAGAATAGACACAATTTTTATTTTAAAACAAAATATGATTGGTTCAAAAATGCCCGTTTAAACTTTATAAAGGATGTTATTAAATGAAATAAAGGTTTTAACAAGTTTTTCTGTCCCCAATTCAATTATAAGAAAGGTTTTTAATTATAAAAAGGAGTATTTTAGAACAAGGTCTTTTGATAAAAAATCAATGCATACTTTCCACGAAATCTCATAAGGATGTCTCTTATTCTGAATAAACTACTAGCAATTTATAAAAATTAAAAACTCACGATAAATTCGATTTATTTTTTAATTTTTCTGAAATAATTGTTTTGTAACATTCTTCTATCTTTCCTAACTCAATAGGTGATAAATTTATCATTTTAGCTAATTGGTTTTCAGCTTCAATAACAAAACAGTTATTAGATTCAATCTTAAGTTCTTTGTTGATCTTTGTTATAATATTTTTAACGTCAGAAATATAAGTTTCAGATGGTGAAATTTTTTTTCTATTTGCAAAGGATGTTTTAAGCTTTTTTGCTTTTATCAATTCTAAAATACTATCTGCTTTTATATCACCATCGATAACAATTAAAGGATTATCATGTTTAGTATTAAAAGATGGAGGTTCAATGATTTCTAGTTTTTCTGAAAATATAACACCATATTGTAATTTAAATCTCTTAGCAATACAAAATATTTCATATCTTTGAGATTTCATTTCTGCAAAACGTAATAAATTCAGTTCAGAAAGATTTTGAGAGTTTAACAATAAACTTCTACATTCGTTATATGAACCATCAAATATTTTTGGTTTGAATCCTTGACTTTCAAAGATATCTTTTATCGTCTTAAACTCATCATCACACACTAAGCATATAATCAAATACATATGAGGATAAAATTTTATTTAAATTTCAATAACAGTAGAATCTATTAAATATTTTTCATTGATTAAAAATTTCATAATACAAAAATAATTTTTTATAGAAGAATTATCTCTTGTTTGTATTTCACATTTTATTTCTATTTT
>LDOQ01000045.1:0-32954 GCA_001887945.1 Spraguea lophii | reverse complement strand
GAAAAGGTATCCAAAACTAAAAATAAATGGAGATGTACATTTAAACATGGTTTTATAAATTTGGGTAATAGAGATTATGCATTCAATAGTGCTATAGGAGAATTGGAATGGTAAAATATAAATGTAATTGAAGAAAAAAGAATAAATTTCTTTTGTATACTTTTTTATATTTTAAATATGTTTTTAATAAATATATTCTTTTTTTTAGAAATTCTTTTAATTTATAAATCTTATAAAAATAAATTTTATAAAAAGTTATTTCGGATATAAAATGAATAAAATAAAATAATTATAAATTAGGAATTATTGTATAAGAAAAGAAAATCTTTCAAATGTTTAATAATTATTCTTTATGGATATTTAATATATCGTGCAATAAAATTTCAAAGGATATAAATAAAAATTTGGTGATTTTTGATGGGTCATAAATGAACAAATAAGGGACTTATGATTAATAATAAATATAAAAATAAATATATAAGAACGAGCCTTAAATAAAAATGTTTTATTCTGTTATGTTTTTGTAAAAAATATAATGAAAATTCAAATCTCCTGGAAATTTTAAAACAGATGAATCAGTAATTGTTAAAAGAAAATTTAATAGACATTTAAAACAAAATGGATTCTGATGATGTAGGAAGATCCTAACAGAAAACAAAAACCATTATTAAAAGAACTGAAAAGATAGAATAATAAAGTAAATATTATTATATTAAATTTATGAAAATTCTATAATGATATTGCTAAAATTGGTTTTATACATTATAAAGTTAATTACTCAATAAACCAACAAAACAAAAAATAAATATCCAAAATATCGCGATGACTAGCAAAACCACTTGAGATCTAATGGTATAAACATTCATAACAATGCCATAGAATATATAGCAGAATTTATTTTTAGGAAAAAAGTTGAAATATATTTTTATGAAATAAGTAAGATTATTATGAAACTTTATACTATTAATTAAAAATATTGCCCTGTTTTTTATTTTTATTACATTTTTATAAGAAGCCTATCATTTTATTTCAATCGTTATTTACTGTTTAATTAATTATATATTTTTACATTTTACGGACAAAACCAATAAAAACAATTATATTTGTTTATTTCCTTATATAGATCAAGAAAAAAACTAAAATCACTATAATTTTTGTATCAAGAAAAAACACATTTATAAAAGTGTATTTATTTTTATTAATATTCTCTTTTTACCAAATATATTATATCCTTTATAAGAAATATATTTAATAAAAAAAACATTAAATATACATTTGTTATATAATTTCTGTATGACTCTTTTTTTATTTCTATTCAATGATTCAATAAAACATTTTTAAAAATTATATAATAATTTAGGAGTTATAATCATAAATGGAATATGCCTATAATTACTATTAAAATGTATGTAAACTAACCTTATGCTTTTTTATTCTATGATATTTTTCATTCTCTTTATAAATAATAATAACTGCTTTGAATTATTAGAAAAATGTGATGATATTTTATTGCAAATAAATAATATATGCTTAGAGATAAACGAGAGTTATGAATTTCCAAAGTTAAATAATGTGAAAAATATTAAGGCTATTTTTTTAGAGAGATGTTTTACAATTAAAGTTTCCAACCTATTTCATAACGCTGAATATTTAAATATTACCCTATCATACTTCTTATTTGATGAATTACACAAAATATTTTTTTTAAAAAATTTAAAAACATTGATAATACCTAATATATGTCGTCATAATCTACTTGGAATAGAAAATTTGAAAAGTTTAAAATATTTGTATATCGGAAAATATTATAAATGTTGTTTACACGATGATTTTTTTAATTTGAATATTTACAAGTTCGATTTTATAGGTAATATATTTTTTCGTTATATCTATGTCGCCAGAAATAAAGGGAAAGAACATAAAAAATTTGCAAACACCATCTTCAATTTAATGAAAATAACGACAGTTTTAAATTTGGAAAATAATCTTTTGTTTAGAATAGATATGAAATATCCCGAATCACATCTTCAATCTTTAGATCTTTCTTGTAATAATTTAACTAGCATATCTGACAGTATTTTGAATCTAAAAGATTTACGAATATTGATTCTTGATGAAAATAATCTTACAACCATTCCATCATTTTTTAATAAGATGAAATTGGAAGAATTATCTTTAGTTGATAATCAGTTAGAAATAATTCATATAAATATAATTAGTTTGAATAAGTTGTTTTTAAAAAATAATAGAAATCTTGTGAGATTAAACATAGAACGACCAGAAAATATAAGCTCATTTAGTATTAGTTTAAATAATATTGTTGAAGTACAATCTTTAGCTATAAAACATTTATTTATAGATTGTACGGAAACATCAGAGAAACCCGATCTTAAAAAATTTCCACATCTTCGATCAATTCATATTCATTTATTTTCATTTTGGATTTTCCCCGAAATATATTCTCCATTAGAAGAATTAATAATTTCAAGCGATACTTATTTAAAATCAAACACAGCTAAAAAAGCATTTATAAAACTTTCTAAACTTGATACACTATGGAAATTAACAATTATCAATTGTTTTGTTAAAATTCCGAAAATAATTTATAAAATAAAAAGTATAAAAGAAATACATATGACAAATAATTATATAAAAAAAATACCTAAGAAAATTTTAAAAATGGAAAATTTAGAATATTTGAATCTTCATAACAATATAATCGAGGATTTAAATACAAATATCAATAAAGATATAACAATTAATTTAAATCACAATTGGTTAGGAAAAAAAAATAGAATATATAAATTTAAGTATAATGAAGTTAATAGTAAAAAAAATCTTAATATATTACAGCGAAATTTCCATAGTTTATTTTAAGTATGTTTAAAAACCCTAAATAAATAAAAAATTACTACAAATTTTATTTAGGATAAACATGTTATACTTCCCAGAAGTTTTATAACTTTTATTATAAATGATTATATCTTTAATTGATGTGTTTGGAATTGTTTTAGTATGTTTTAATAATGTTTTATTTTTTTTAAACATTTATTGTCTTGATGGTTTTTATATATTTTATCTTTGTTCTTTAAAGTGTTATTTATTATTTTGAATGTAATATATTTTTGATTCATCGAAAATTATCGTTTAAGTATATGTAAAGATGTTAATTTGTCAGTATTTTTATACTCAATAATTTTTATCTTTTGATTATAATTAAAAATTATATATTTTCTTTTTTTTATATGTTTCGTGTGAATAAATAAAAAAGAACGATAAATAAAATTTTAATAGTAATGAGTATTACATATTCCATCTTAAAACGTAGGAAAAAAGTTGTATTAAGAATTTTTAATGACTTATAAATACTTTAGTTTCTATAAAATTGTAATAAAATCAAATTTATATTTTTTTAGAAAAAAACATTGAGATACAGCCATTAAAACACTCTTTTTGATTTGGGGTTTCTAATCTTTAAATGTACTTTTAACCATCTCCAGTTTACTTTATTGTTTGAGTAATTATTTTCGCACTTTAAGTTTCTATAATATCTCTAGAATAATTTATATATAATACTTTTAACTATATTCCAAATGTCTTTATACCCCTTCAATAGTTTGTTAGTATATTCGAACTCTCTTTTACATATTTTTTTATCATATGTCTCGAAAATTTTGCATTTCTTGAAATTGTTACGTCAAAAAAGATTTCTTTAGTTATTTTATCAATACAAGCAACAACGAACATTTCCTTATTAATCCTTACAAGGTTATATTATCTTTCGGAAATGACTGATTATCTATTTCAACCCATTTATCTATATCACCTATTTTTTTATGCTGATTTTTATATACTCAGCAAATCAGTATTATAAATTTTCATCAGGTGAAAAATATTCTAATTTATTTTAATCATCTTTTTGTAATCCGCTCATATACCACTTGTATGATAATGTTTAAAAAAAATTATTTCACTCAATCCATTATCAATTCTGGTTGAAACAGTTTTTTTATTACATCTTTTTGTGTAACACCTTAATACAAACCCACCGCCAACTCCTTTTTTAACATTTTCACACTTTTTTTCGGAATCTTGTATAATTTTGATTTTTTAAGATCAGCTAAATCGCGTAAAAACCACACTAACATACATGAAGAATCTATTCTATCATATATTTTTTTATGTTTTTTATTATTATATTCATGAATTATGGTTATTTTTTGAGGGACATAATATTATTATTACCAAAACTCTTGTTTTTATACGGTGATAAAAATTGAGGTAAATAATATAACCAGCAATTTTTTGCAAGTTAAAGCAGTTTTTTATTCAAAAATGCCTTCATTTCTTCTCTGTGGCTGTTGTTTTTTAGTATATGATGTAATAATCATCAAAGTTGATAAATATTTCGAATTTTTGAGTTATTAAAATCACAATTAAAACATTACGGAAATTTGCTATCAAAATATTTTAGGATTTTTATATCTTTAAAATAGATGATATATGTATATTAAATAACTTTGCTACATATACTCATTAATCTCATATTATTTTAAATTAAACGAATTATATATTGCGTATAATTTATTCTGTTAATAGATAACTTAATCTTGACGAGATTTTAATATGCTGCTTAGATTAGGTTTATCTGTGTCACAGCTAATATCAATATTGTAATTAAATTATATATTCATTCCTCATAAAATAATAAAGTGTAAAAAATAAAAAAACCATCAAAATTACTCATTTAACTCAAAGTCATTAAACCCATCTTTTATTTTACATTTAATTTATTTTTGATTATTTTGACATTATAAAATCAATCCATTAATTGAGTATAAAATCTTTTTATAAAGAAAATAAAATCAAACTATTCACGAAACAATTATTCTTACATAACAAGATAAAGGGGTGTGTAAATGAATATTTGAATATTACACAACATGTTAATAAAAGGATAATTATTTATAATTTTATAATAAAAAGAATTTGTATTTAATGGTTATATAGGATTAATATCTATTTACGTGAAATTAATTGATATAATATTACGTGTTTTAAAAAACAAATAATTTTAAATTATGGTTATTCACAATTGACTAGATCGATTTGATTATTTATAAAATATTATTATTAAAAAATTATTCAAAAATAAAATAAAAAAAAGGATAATAATTCTTTAAAAAAAACAAAAACAATATCGTATCATCGAACTTTTTAAAATATCCTTTTATACATAATTTTAAATAAATGATAAAATTAAAAATAAAATAAATAAAGTTTTTTATTATATATTTCTCTAGAACACATTTATTGTTATCATATATCTATTTTACTATCAATATTTCTTTATTTTACTATTTATGATAAAATGGTTTTTTTATTTTCCATTAGAAAAAGGAGAAAGTTTGAGAAAATTGTTTCCATTTTGTAAGTTACAGGCAATATTGATATTGGAATTAAAAACAATATTTATTTCAATAGTTTTTTTATTTATATTTCTGATATCTCTATTTTATCTTCATTAACCACCCAATCAAATTTATAATCAAATCTCTGCATTTTCTCTTTCATTGAATTTGCAAACAGATCTTTTAAAAAAACATAATCAGGCATTTCATCAAAGTCAAGATTTCTTACATATTTCATATACTCAAGAAAACACATAGGCAAATCTTCACACAACTCTTGTAACGTAACATCCAATTTTACATATTTTATATTTTCGTATTTTTCCATTTTATTCACACCTTTCTGACCCTGCCACGGCAATTTTCCTTTAATAAAATAAATAAGACAATATCCCAAAGACTCCAAATCATCTCTTCTCGTTGCTTCTATTCCCCTATGAATATTTAAACTTGCATATCTTGCAGTACCCGTCAAAGACCTATCCTTCCTAAAAGGAATATGTGCATACGCCCTATCTCTATAACACTTACTCAACCCCATATCTATAATATACAATGAATTAATTCTATTATCTCTTCCAAACATAAAATTATCCGGTTTTATATCTCTATGTATAATATTTCTATGATGTAAAAACTCTACCCTACTTATCATCAACTGCGCCAACATCATGACCGTCTTAACTGAAAACCTCTTATCGCATCTTAAAAACAAATCATGCAAAGACACACCCAACAACTCCATAATCATAACCGCCTCCGTTTTCCCTTTAAGCTCCATATTACCATATGCACACACTCTCGGAACAAAAAAACTATCACCCAATTGTTTATAGATATTATATTCCCTATATAAAGTATTCCCACGTGTTTCGCATTTCAAAGCATAAACTTTACCATCCGGTGCTACACATACATATATTTTACCAAAAGAACCAGAGCCTATTTTTTTTATTATTTTATATTCAGAGATGTTGAACGATCTGGACATGGGTGAAACAAAAAGTTTCTATATAAAATAAAAAGGAGATAAAACAAAATAAGTTTTGTGATATAAATATAAATATAATAAAATATTATTTTAATCGTATAAAGATAGTATTTTCAAAGTAAAAGAGTATAAAGATATTAATAACATATTATTTTATTGTAAAAAAGTATAATATCTTTTTAAGTAATATTTTGATAAAGGTTAAAAAAAATATTATTAATGATATTTATAATAAAATAATATGTTATTAATATCAATATAATTAAATAAATTTATTAAAATAAAAATTAATATTCTGTTTATATTCTATATGAGATATTCTATACAAAATATTTATTTTACAAATCATAATAGGATAACACATATACAATATAAATATTCATATATAATTTAAATCAAATATTAATTTTTATTTTGATTGTAATATTTATAACATACTCATCATATAAATATACTCACCTATATTAATCCATACTAACCTCTATACTAACCTAATCTATCTGAATAAATAAAATAATATAAAATAAATATAATACACCCCACATTTATCCATGCTAAGAAAGTTATCGCGCACACGAATATCCACTATGCTCTCATTAAGCAAATACTGGAAGATTCTAGTTATAGACAACACCACACTACCTCTATTAAACACATTATACACACTATCTGATCTGCACGATTATTTTGTGACAACTATAGTATCTATAAAAAACAATAGAACGAGAATACCTGATATCGACGCATTTTATTTTATATCTGCAACAGAAGAGAATATAGAACTACTAATAGATAATATAGAAAGTAATTTATATAATAGATATTATTTAAATTTTATAAATTCTATACCACGCATACTCTTGGAAGAGTTGTGTAATAAAATAAAATCTATAGGCAGGACAACAGATATTGTGGCAGTGTATGATCAGCATATGGATTATATACCAGTAGAAACATATATGGCAGTAATAGAAGATGAGAGAAATGGATTGTATTCAGTGTTTTATTCTTTAGGAGAGAAACCATACATACTTTATAAAGATAATGAGTGTGATGATAATGATAGTGGTTATGAAGGTGATGATGAGAGTAACGATGAAAGTTATAGTAATAATAATGGTTATAACGACAATGGTTATAGAAATACTAACAATACAAATAAAACAAACAACAATAAAACTAATACCAATACACATAATAATATTAAAACAAATAATACTGAATCACTATTTCATCTAACACAACAAATAAAAATATTAGATAAAAAAATAAATAATTCCACAATACCAGACACACACACCAAACCATTATTATTATATTTTGATCGTTCAGAAGATATAATAACACCATTAAAACACACACTATCATATAATATATTATTAAAAGATCTATTAAATCTTAATAACAACACAGTAATAATAAAAGAACATAATAAACCTGATATAAATGCATATACTAACTCAGAAATTGATACTACTAACCCACATACTAAATCAAACATCAACCTACACAACAATACAAATTCACATAATTCATATAAGAATAATAATAAAGAAAAAATAATAACAATAAATCCAGAAGATGAATTCTGGTTAAATTATGCGAATAAAGAAATATTTGAAGTAGCGGAAGCGATAGAAAAAGAATTAATTGAATACAAGAGAAAATTAGAAATGACGAACAATTTAACATTTAAAGAAAAAAACATATTAAAATTACAAAAACAAAGAATAGATACACATATGATATTAATAAATATTATACTTGATATAATAAATGAGATAGAATATACATCGTATAACAATACAGATAATATACATATGATAAAAAAAGGAAGAAAAGAAGATATAATAAGATATATACTTACGAATAAACATACAAAAGAAATAGAAGAAATAAAAGAAGATAGAAATATCAATATAGATTATACACTCTACAAAGAAAGAGATATATTATCATCGTTAAAATATTATATAAAACAAAATAAAGAAATTATGGTGGTAGAGTATGTAGAAGAGATAATACAGCAATTAAGAAATAATAATCTAAGAATCAATATTTATGATTATGGTAATAAATATAGTGATAGATTGGGTGATAGTAGATATGGTGATAGTGATAGATTGGGTGATAGGTATGACAAGTTAGATGGTAATAGGTATAACAATCATAATAACAATACTAATCATTATAATATAAATATAGATAACAGAGAAGAAAGAATATTATATTATAAAGAAATAAGTAGAATAATATTATATATAAATAAATGTACGTATGAAGAATATAATGGTATAATGGAATTAAAGAATAAATATAATATAGAAATAATAATGATAACAAATGAGATTATTAATGGAAGAAGGATGTTAGATTTAATGGGTATAGAATATTCTTAATAACAATGATAGATATAGTAATAGATATAGTGATAATAGAGATAGTGGTAGTAATGGTACTAATAAAAATTAAGATTTTATTATTTATTTATTCTAAGTTTATAAGGTATATTTATTATTTTATTAATATTATTATTATATTGATATTATTACCATCATATCACTATTACCATATCATTAGTACTACTACTACCATCATATCTACTATCACTATAACCATATAATTATCTGTTAAAAATATTCTATACCCCTATGATAGATGATTCTTATATCACTGGAAGAAAAATAATAAATAAAATAAAAAATAAATATAAAGATTTAATTAATGCTTATAAAGATGATGATAATGGTAATGGTGATATGAAGTTAGATAGTGAGTTAGGTGATAATAAGAATACCACTAATATTAATAGTAATAATATTAACATTACTACTAATACAACTAACATTAATACCATTACCAATATCACTACTACTAACATTACTAAGAATATAAAAAATAAAATAAATTCATTAGAAAATAATATAAATACTTCAATAATGGATAATAGTAGTATAGATTTATTAATAGAAAATAAATTTAATAATAATAAGGTTATAAAGAATAGTAATACTAAGGCTGTAAAGAATAATAAAGATAATCATATTAATAATAACATTATTACTAATACTAATACTAACACTAATATAAATAATACTACTACCTACCCTAACCCTAGTAATAATACTAACTCTAACACTCAAATACATACTACTAATAACCATACTTCTAATATCACAACTAATAATAGTATAAAGATAAATATAAATAAGAGTATGAAGATAGAAGATATTAAGAATATATTAAATATAAGAAATAAAGAATTATTTGGTATAAAAAAGATTAATGAGGCTTCTTATTCTGATATTTATTCTAAAGATAAATATATTTATAAGGTTATGGAGATAAATGATATATTTTATAAAGAATTATATATTCATAAAATTATTGATAATACTAAGTGTGATAATATTATGAGTAGTATGAGTGGTGTGAGTAGTAATAAGAGTAGTATAGGTGATATGGGTGATGATAATAAGAGTAATAAAAGATATAAGAGTAATGATAATAATAAATCTAATAACAATACTACCTATCCTAACCCTAATACCAATAATACCAATAACAGTAACACTAATAACCATACTAATACCACTAACAATAATAGAAATAATAGTATAAATAATAATATAACAGTTAGATTATATGATTACTTCTATTGTAAAGGTAAATATCTTATAGATGCTTTTATGTTGTATAAAGATAATAATATATCTTATAATGCTATACCTATAGAAAATAAATATTATGGTGTTATAAAAATGGAAGATGGTGGAATAGCAGTAGAAAATTATAAATTCAAAAATAAAAAAGAAGTATTAGTATTTTTAAAAATATTAATAAATAAAATAACAATATTGGAAAAGGAATATCAGATGGAGCATAGAGATTTACATTTGGGAAATATACTTATTAAAAGATATAATAATGATGTATGTGATGATATGGATGATGAGGATGGTGGTAATAAAAGTGGTAATGGTAATAAAAGTGGTAATGGTAATAAAGAGATAGGTTATAAAAACAATAATAAAAATAATAAAAATACTACCTACCCTAACCCTAATACACGTACCATTATCAATCATACTATCACCAATAACCCTAACACAACCACCAACACTAACCCTATCACTAATACTATAACTAATAATATCATAAATTATAAAATAAGTATAATAGATTTTAGTCTTACCAGAATAAAGATAAATAATAATATAATATATAATAATCTATGTAATGATATAAATATATTCTTAGGTGAGAATGATATACAATATGATATTTATAGAGAAATGAGAGATATAACAAATGATATGTGGTATAATTATTATCCTAAAACAAATATACTATGGTATAAATATATATTTAATAAATTAACAAATAAATATTATAAATGTAAAATAATAAGAAATATAGAAAATATTATAAATAATGTAACATCAGTAAAAGAATTATCTATGTATATTAATTCTATTATAATATAATTGATATAATTGATTGTAATTGATATGGTGATATAGTAGTTACAATGGTATTATAGTATACTAGTTATAATTATTATAATGATTATAAAATTTAATTATTAAAAAATATTTAGCTTTCCTTTAATGTAATAGTTTTTTATTATTATTTATTTTAGAAGGATTCACTTTCTTCTATCTTCATTATAATATTAACAATAAGAATAACAATAGTAAATATACTGTTAACAATAATAAATATAATAGTAAATATAATGTTAACATCATTATATTATTATTATCACTATAACATTACTATCACTATATTAACTATCTACCATTGTACTGCTATACTCTCTTTCTTTTTTATTTTATATTTATTTTTATAATCTTTTATTATAATATTATTATCTTCTGTTATAATATTTATATTTTCATAGTTATTATTTTTATTACAATAATTACATATTAATTCTATTAAATATATATTATCTTTATTATTTATTATATCATTTATTTTATTGGTTCTAATGTATATTTTATTATTTATAATTATTTTATTATTAATAGAATTTATATGCTTATTAATTATGTTATTATTAGTTGTATTGTTAGTGATATTGTTGTTAATGGTGATATTGTTATTGGTGATAGGGTTATTGTTGTTAGTGATATTGTTGTTAGTGGTGATATTGGTGTTAGGGTTAGGATAGGTAGTATTAGTAATATTATCTTTTATATCACAGTTATCACTTATACTATCTATCTCACCTATATCCTTATCACTATTGATATGCTTTTTAGATATAATATATTTACTATAATTTATATTATTACATTTTATTATACTCTCTTTATTTTCTTTTATATTGAAATATTTTATTAATAAATCTTTAATATTGGTTATTTCAATAAATTCTTCTACTGTTATTTCTTCTATATGTTCTTTATTATGATTGATTACTATACCTGTACTATTATTTATAATATTATATCCTATACTCTGTGGTAGATCTATATCTATTATATTATATTTTTTATTTATTTTTTTATGTAATATTTTTTTAAGGTATATACATTCTGTTACTATGTTGTTATGAGGTTTTAAATTTTTATACGTTAATTCTAAGTGGGTGAGATTGAATATTGAAGAATCTATATTGTTTTTTATAAGATTATTTAAATCTCTTTTATCTATTATTTTTATTTTCTCTGTTATATTTTTTGTTGTATTATTGTTGTTTTCTGTTGTGTTATTGGTTGTATTATTGTTGTTTTTTGTTTTTATATTATTGTTATTAGTTTCTGTTGTTATATTACTGTTAGTATCTTTTATCGCCTTTGTTGTGTTATTGTTATTGGTCATTTCATTTGTTATATTATTGTTAGTATCTTTTATCGCTTCTGTTGTATTATTGTCAGTATCATTTATCGCATCTGTTGTGTTGTTGGTTCTAAAATCTGTAGAATGTAAAAATTCTTCAAATTCTTCATAATTTATATTAACAGATTTACTCACATAATTAAATATTTGTATTTTAGCCTTAGAAGAAAATATTAAATGTTTAGATGTTATTTCTGTTATGAGACATCCAGAACACGATAAACATGCTGATGTTGATGTATCATGGGGATGTGTACAAGCCATTACGGGGTTAAAAATCACAATAAAAAAAAAATATTTTAAAAACTATGAATAATATGCCCATGATGAATTATGATTGGTATGAATCTTTATCTGCTGTTACTATTGTTTTATACAATTGTAATGATATTGAATATGTGATGGAAAAAGATAATAATGGATATATAAATAGATTGATCATAAAATATACACCAGAGGATATTGTAGTTAATTTCTATGCAAATATTTCTGAATATGAAATAAAGAAATATAAACATAAAATGGAAATTATATTACAGAAAGTTGAAAAGGGAAAGTGGGGTAGTCTTAATAGAATATCTGATGGTGAGAAAGAGGATTATATACATATAAATAGTAATTGGCTTGCTATAGATGAAGAATGTCGTAAGGATAAGAAGGAGTCGCTTATGGAAATGTTTCAGAATGTTTATGAAGAAGGAGATGGAAATGTAAGGAGAGCTATGAATAAATCAATTCTGCAGTCAGATGGAACAGTTCTTACGAATAATTGGAGTGATGTGAAAGATAAGAAAGTTGAAAAGAAATAAAATGTTTAATGCGTAAAGTTTTAATATTTACTGTGTTAAGAATACAAACAAACTTTTTTTATAATTTAAAATAATGTAGATTGTTTATGTCTATCATTTAAATTTTAAATTATAAAAATAATTCGTTTTATTACAATAATTTTTTTTATAAAAAAGTTTTTTTTCTTGTATTCAAATAGTATTTTTCCTGGAGAAGGCTTGCAGAGTTTGAGAACTGAGTAGAAAAATATAAAATAGTTGTATTGTAATAACAATAATAATGTATCTTATTTTCTTATATTAAAAAATATTCAAATAATAATTGATTAAAATGCAAAATCCGAGTTTTAACCTAATATGATAGAAAAATAAAACTAATAGAAATGTATTTATTTGTTAATTCTAAAAATTACAGAAAAATGTTATAATTATGTTTTTTAAACAATATTCTTTTATTCCCTATGTTTGGGATATGGAACTGTTAATTTAAAACATTCATAAGGTTTTTAATGTAGCTTGTTTTTTATTACTGATATATTTTTTTATATTATTATATGATTTCCAGTAGTTTGTAATGATTAAAGATTCTTTGGCTACGTATTGTTTATTAATTTAATCAATGCGTCTTCTTTTATAACATTAACTTTGATTAAAAACTGACCTCTTGTTTTATGACAAATCCTATCCAGCATCTATTTTGTTTCAATAATTTGTTCTTTATTATACTTTTCGGGTAATTCCGGTTTCATCCATTATGTTGTTTTGTTTGTATCTCCAAGTTTTTTATTATATCTTTATATTCTCGAAATAGAAAGATATAATAAAATTTTAATACAATTGCTTGAGATATATCTGCGTATATAATTATAATTGAAAATAGATTAATCTCATGTGTATTTTATTTAATATTAACATATTTTCAATTATAATTATTGATGTTAAATATCTGATAATGGTTATGTAATATTATTTTATATTTAAATTACTTTTAATATATTTTTTTACTAATTTTTTTAAGTAAAAGATTAATATTTTGAGAACATAGAATGAAATAATTTCATAATAATTTATTCTACTTATTGTATATTTTATCTTTTTCTAACATATTAAATTTGAGTATAATTTTGTATTTTTACCTTTTTAATATTAAAAAATATTAATATATCTATTATTTTTATATTTAGAATACACATTATACCCAAATGAAAATAAAAAATATCATCATTAATTAATATTTTCTAATATTAAAAAGGTAATTAAAATACTTTTATTTTAATCTTTCCGTATCTTCCACTCTAGTACCCATATAATCAGCTTCCAACCCAGATCCGAACTTTTTATAATTTTGAATATATAAAATAAACATATATACAGTAACTGCTAGAGAATATGTTATCAGAAAATATTCATTTCTAAAATTAATTTTAACTTACTTGTTTTTTTCTTCGTTTTTTACTAATATTAAATCAATAAACTTTAAAGAACAAACTATAATATCTAAAAATATTAAGATTCCACAACCAAATGCTAGAGGTTTATATTCCACATCTTTTATACTCATAAAAAATAGAAATATAATACATCTTAATGTTGTAAGCGTTGAAAATACAGCAATACCATACGTTAATCTGGAATATGCAGGATAATATATTTTTATACAATTTATAGCCATATACAATTTAAACATAATAAATAGATCTTTTCTGGTTTTATTGGCATCTAAAATTAAAATTAAACTTACCTTGTAATTTTTTATCTCCTCCTATTTTCTTATAATAAGAAAAAGAATATATACGATATAAATCATTAATTTTATAAAGAGTATATACCCCTCTAAGTGTAAATATAACTCCGAAAGCTATTTTAAACGAGAAATATAATCCACGTTCTGTTAATCCGTCCAGCCATGTGTTTATTAACGAGAACGTATATAAGAAAAAATAGTTAATTAATTGGAATGTATTATGTGTGTTAATAGCATCACAGATAATATAATTTCCTATAACTATAGATAATCCAAATGCTATATATATAAATGAATTTTTGTATGATGAAGCAAAAAATAAAGCTAATCCAAATGTGGTTATTTCTAAAAATAAGAATACGTTGAATGTATATATAAGTCGTAGATCTTCTTTTATTTGTTCATCTCCTTTTGTTATCTTTTTATCAAATGAAGTCATGAAATAGAAAATTTTATCCTTTATATACTTTTAAAATTTGTTTGTATATTGTTCTTTAAAAGGAAATGTATTAAAAAGAATAAATAAAATATTCGCAATAATAACATTTTTATAATCACGATGTTCTAAGCAGTTATAATTCATCATTACTTCAGACCGTTGATTTTGTACAATCCAATTAAACAAAAGACCGTCTGCTTAATCCAATGGTCATAGCGTGATAATTAAATTCAAAGGCTAGCGGGTTCGAATCCCCCTCCTGAAAGAATTTTAAAAAAAACAGATGAAAAATAGAAGGGAAGAGGAAAAAAGTTGTTTAGCAGGTGAGGATTTGATAACATAGCATTAGTTGTGTCTTATGCACTACATCACTACTATATTGGAATAATGTTTAACTGATATAATTATAATTTCTGTATTGATTTGTGAATTTATATTATTATGCAAAGAAAAAATATTAAAATCGAATTACGGATGATAAAATGATGATTACACCATACGCAAAACTTTAACGTTCTGGAACATAAGATAAAACGAAATTAATACATATTTGCAGCAAAACCAGTTAATACAAGTTTAAATGTGCTTTAGGAATCAAAGGACACAGATTACGATAAACCGCCATCGGCTAGAAAATTTCTGTATAAATTAGAATGTTATTTAAAGAAATTTTTATAAATTAAAGTTTCATCAAAAAAAATAATTAAATATTAAGATTTTAAGGTTATAAACTATAATTTAAATAGAAAATATAAAAAGAATAAAACGTATAAATTCTATTATCTATGATTAAAATAGAAAAAATAATAATAAAAATGAATATATTTTAATTATGGGTATTAAAAATATAAATAAATTTAATTTAATTAAAATTTAATTATGTAATTTTTGTTGATAAGAAAAAAAATTTTCTACATAAAAAAATATTTTCATTTAAATTAAAAATTTTAAAGGATAGAAAACAATTTATTATAAAATTATTCAGTAAAGAAATTATTAGGATCAAATGGATTCTCGCATATTCGTTCATTTTTATATTTTGGCTGTTCGTATTCCATCCAAGAAGAATCAAGGTTTTCTGCATTGGGCAACTCTAAATTCTCATCTTTTTCATAAGAAAAATATGAATTTTCTTTTATGGGAGATGCTGGATATCTATCATTACAGTAGTTGTTAAACTCTTTTGGTGTGATTGGAGTGAACATATGAGTTTCTGGAAAATAATATTGATTATAGAAATTTTCTTCCATTTTCTCCTCAGTATGATTTTGAATATTTTCCCGTTTATCTTCATGAACTTTTTTATTCAGTTTTTTAACCTTGGCTCTTCTATTCTGAAACCAAACCTGAACTTCTCTTGGTGTCATTCCCAATTCATGTCCCAATTTTTTTCTGAGTGCTGCATCCGGTTTTATTATTGTCTCAAAAGTTTTTTCTAAAACCTTTAACTGTGATTTTGTAGTTCTTTTTCTTGGTTTGACCATAAATGGATTATAATATGAACTTTGTAACTCACCACGTGGATTTCTATGAAATGAATCAAAATAATTGTTGAATTGAGGATTCATACCCCGACTAGATCTGAACATTTTATGTCCAGATTGATTCCTGATATGTGTTAATTAAACATATCAATAAAATCAAAAGATTTTTTGAAGAAAAGATTGCAAATTCCCTTATAGAACGATATACGCCTTTTACCGTATTTATTTTTCTTTTAATTTCCATTCTTTTTTAAATTAAAAAAATTAATTAATAAAAATCAAAGCTACGCGATATTTCCCAAAAATTTCCATTTCGCAATATTCTAAATATTTTTAAGTTTTTTTTCATTTGTTTTGATATTTGATAGATTAAAATGGTATAAAATTTTTAAATTCAATTTTCCTTAAACAGCTTACTACAAAAGAAGAAAGCAAAGATCAGGTAACTAAATAAAAATTGGATTTACATGCATATTTCAACATTCAATGAAAGATTTTATTTTTTGCAAATCTTTTTTTATTTACATGACATCTATCAATTGTCGTATATTTGATACTTCTATTTTATCATTGTCTTTGAAAAAAAAAACAAAAATAACCTTTTAAATATTATTTTAATTAATTAACATTTATATTTATTTTTTTTTTGGATGCAATATATAAAAATTTTTTTTATTTTTTTTTTGGATGCAATATATAAAAATTTTTTTTATTTTAAAGGGGATGTTTTTTATTTGAAAGTATATTTTTTGTAAAAAAAGACAATAGATTATTTTTTATTTCAAAGGTTTATTTTTTATAAAAAAGACAATAGATTATTTTTTATTAAAACACGTTAATCATGATTCTAATTCGTTAGTATTCAATGAAATAATATATCTATCGTGGAATATCTTTAATGGATATGTTAATATTTTATAATAAATTTATTTTAATAGTAATTCTATTGTATGATATTATTTTAATATCAATCCTATTGTAGAATATTGTTTTAATACCAATTTTAATGTATAATATTATTCTAATGGATATGTATATTTGATATATTAACTGATATGAATGATAAATTAATTAATATTTAATGTTTTAGTATACATTATTTAACATTTAATATCTTCATCGCATATTTTTTAAAAATATACGATATTATAAACTGTGAGTGCATTAAACATTAATAGTACTTTATTGCCCATTTGGTCCAATGGTCGTAGGGTAATAACCAAATTCCAAGTCTGGCGGGTTCGAATCCCTCATCCAAAAAAATTTTTTAAAAATAATAAACAGAAGCGAAAGCTTGTTGAATGGGTGAGGGTTCGATAGCACATATTAGCTGTTTCTGGATGGCTGCCTCATTACTGATTAAAGTAGTGTTTAGTCGGTTTAATTGCAATCCCTATATTGAGTTATGGCTCGCCAATATTATGCTAAGAAAAAGTTGGGAATTTCCAAAAATCCTAGGGAGAGGTAAAAACGCGTATCATACGCAAATCCCAACACCCAGAGCATAAGGTAAGATGAAATTAATGTATGTATATAACGAAACTGGTCAGTACAAGTCTAAATGTGCTTTAAGAATCAAAAGTCATAGACCATAGTAGGCCGCACCCGGTCAGGAAACTTCTATAAATAAAAATTCCATTAAAAAAAATAGTATTTTATTAAAAATAATTATAACATAATTTATATTTAATAGATTATGAATTAAGTGTTAATTAACATTCTATTAAATATAAATTAACACTTAATTGTGTGCATCTAATAGCTATCTATTATATTTTTTTATTGGATTTTGTTTTTATTTATATATTCTTTAATGTATATTTAATATTATTGAATTTAAATTTTTGTATTTTATTCAATTCTATGCAATGATACTTATGTGTTGTTTAAATGATATTATAAAATAGTGCTATTTATATTATTTATAATCTAATAAACAGTTTTTCGTACCATTTACTGTATAATTCAATGTTCATTTATTTTTTTCATATTATTCTATTAATATAGAGTATAATGCCTTAAGAATAATATTATACTTTATATTAACAAAATAAGATTAATTCTACTAAAAGTAATAGTGGTCCCATGTTATATTTTATTTATCGGATTTTTTTGTGATCATTCACTGTTTTTCTACGATTTTAACATTTTTACAAAATTAAGTTAATTTTTAATTTTTTTTAAATCCGATTTTATAACTTCCAACATTTGTTTAAAGATCAAATTAATTTTTAATTATTATTTTCTTTTAGTTTGTTTAGCTGGATAATCGAGAGTGCTATCTCAAGCCCGCGGGTTCGAATCCCCACATAGAAGACTTTTTTAAAAAAATAAAGGTAGAAAGAAAAGTTGTCAAATGATGGGACTGGATGGTGTAACTTTGGTTATGCCTTATCTGGCGCCCTTATTATTTAAATCGGATATTATTTAACATGTGTAATTGCAACTATTTTATTGATTTGTGACTTACTAGTATTACACCAAGAAAGGACTAAGAATATCTAAAAGATTGGAAGATGCGATAGAGATGTGTATCATACACAAAAGCCCAATACCTAGAATATAGTATAAGTTTATATTAATATATATCCATAATAAAACTAGTTAATACAAATTTAAATATGCTTCAGAAACCCCAAACCTTAGACCGCGATATAGCGTAACTGACTGTATAAAACTTATATAAATAAAAATTTCATTATAAAAAAATTCAACGTAATAATCAAAATGCAATTGAAATTATTTTTACTTTTTTAAAAATATTTTTTTATTTCTCACCCTAATGGATATGAATAAAATTTTTATGGAATTGGCAACACAACTATCACCAATAATTGGCTGTGAAATTGAAGATGTTTTAAAAATGTTAGAACTTCCTAAAAAACCCAAATCAGCTGATATAACACTTCAGTTAGCTAAAATGTATAAAAACTGTAAAGATAAAGCAAAAGAAATATCAGAAAAAATTATATCTAAAAATTTGGACATAATCGATAATATAGAAGTTGCTGGTACAATTTTTAAAATAAGACTCAATAAGAAAAAATATGCTATGTCTATCATAAAGGATATTTTAACGTCTAAAGAAAAATACAGACAAACTGATGAAGGTAAAGGAAAAAATATTATTATAGAATATAGTAGTCCTAATATAGCTAAAATATTTCATGCTGGTCATATAAGATCTACAGTACTTGGTAACTTTGTTAAAAATTTATATTCTAATTTTGGATATAATGCAATAAGTATAAATTATTTAGGAGATTGGGGAAGACAATTTGGATTATTGGCTGTTGGGTATAAAAAATACGGAGATGAAAAACTATTGAATGAAGATGCTATAAAACATTTATATGATATTTATGTAAAAATAAATAAAGATGCTAATGAAAATGAGGAGGTGATGAATGAAGCAAGAGAACATTTTAAACAGATGGAGAATGGAAATGAAGAATATTTAAAACAATGGGAAACATTCAGAAATAAAAGTATCGAGAATTATAAAATTACGTATAAGAAATTAAATATATCATTTGATATTTATTCAGGAGAAAGTTTCTATGGTGAAAAAGGTAAAAGTATTATTATGAATACAGAAAATCTTGTAGAAGATAAAGACGGCTCTAAATATTTTGATCTTGGAAATCTTGGAAAATTTCTAGTAATAAAAAAAGATGGTTCTACACTTTATTCTACAAGAGATATAGCAGCAGCAATTGACAGAACAGAAAAATATAATCCAGAAAAATCCATATATATCGTAGCATCACAACAAGATTTACATTTTAGACAATTATTCCAAACTCTTTCAACGTATGGAATAGATATGAATAAATTAGTGCATGTAAATTTTGGAATGGTAAAAGGAATGTCATCTAGAAAAGGAACCGTAGTTTTTCTAGAAGATATAATTAAAGAAGCTAAGAATGCTGTATTAGAAATGATGAAAAAAAACGAAGAAAAATTCAGTAAAATAGAAAATGTAGAAGAAACAGCCACACAATTGGCCGTATCATCGATTATTATACAAGATTTTAGTGCGAAAAGAGTAAAAAACTATGAATTTGACATGATAAGAAATACATCGTTTGAAGGAGAAACAGGACCTTATCTCCAATACACGCATTGTAGATTAGAATCTATAAAAAACAACAATAGTATTTATGATATAAACACAATAATAAAAGAAATAACAAAAGTAGAATTAGAAGAAGAACTCCTTTCCGTATTATTTTATCTTTTAAAATATCCTTTGGTATTAGAAGATGCAAGACAGGATTATGAGCCATGTAAGGTTGTTACATATCTTATGACATTATCAGCTATGGCTAATAGCCTATTTTCTAAATTTAGAGTATTAAATCAAGAAGAAAATATAGCTAAACAAAGATTATTGGTTTTTGAAAGTATAAAAGTTGTATTGGGAAATGGAATGAAAATCCTTGGAATGAAACCATTACTTAGAATGTGAGATAAAATATTAGTTTTAATCAAATATCAACACAATCGAATATCAAGGTTCTTTATAAAAATATTAATTACTCAGAATATGAAATAAAACATTTATTTTCAATCAACAGAATATTTCTGTTTTCTTTTCTCAACCTTCTTTTTCTCCTCTTCCGTCATATTACCAAACCTCTTCCTTCTTTCTTCAACTTTTTCATTAACCTTATATTTTTCTTCTCTCTCTTTTATTTTATCTTCCATCACACCAAACCTCTGTCTCCTTCTTTCTATTTTATCATCTATATTAGTATTATCATCTATGTTAGTATTATCATCTATATTAGTTTTATCATCTATATTAATATTAGAAGATGTTCTTTCCTGTAATGTTTTAATTAGTTCGGATTTCTTTTTATTTGTAGTATTAATATTATATTTTTTACATTCTTCACGTAATACAGCAACAGTCTGTTCTTCGTATTTCATGGGTAAAAATATAAATGAATTATAAATAACATAGAATTATAATTATAAAGATATAAGTGAAGTAAAGATAGAAATATAATTATAAAGATATAATATATGTTTACGTATATATTACATAATAGTTGTAATATGAAATGATTGATAATCTTAATAAGCATATATCAATTTTATATAATTATAATTAATACAATAATATTATGAGATGATATATGATTATATTAATATAATATGTTTTAAAAGATTTTAAGGTATGAAATAAAATTTTATTTTATTTTAAATATAATAATAGTAAACAATGAAATGTAAATTAAATAATATTTATTTTAAACATAAAAACAATTATTTTAAATAAAATAATAAAATATCAATTATTTTAAACAAAATACAAATCATTTAAAATTTTAAAACATTTTTTAAAACAAAAATAATTTTTTAAATAAAAAAATATTTTTAGGGGTTATCCAAATGATATCAAAAGAAGATTTCTTACTTCTTTTAAAAAATATAGAACAGCATAAAGAAAACAAAAATACTTTATTTGATATACTTAATACGCATGATAAAGAAATAATATTATCATACTTAGATATAAGTAATGATGATACGAGTAATGATAATATAAATGATAAAATAAGTAACAAGATAAGCAATGATATAAGTGATAAGATAAGTAATGGTAAGATAAGCGATAATACAAATAACAACATAAACGATAATAACTTAACTAACGATAATAACAACATAGATAACACATTAACCTACACTAACCCTAATAACAATACAACCTATACTAACCTCAGTACTATTACTAAGAATAATATTAATATATTTATAAATATTATATCTAATAACCTTAATATTCTTAATAATTATATTTATGATATATATTCTAAATATAATATAATAAATATTTTATATTTAGATCTTAATACAAAAGAATATTATCCTAATATTATAAAATATTTTATAGAATTATCATATAATCTATGTTCTATGAATAATAATAATAATAATAATACGATAGATGGTAATATTAACAATAATATCAGTACTAACAATATCACTACTAACAATCATATTAACAATATCACTACTAACAACCATATTAATAATACTAATACTAATTATAAATATCTATCATATCAAATAATAGATAATATAATTAATTATATTAAAATACATTCTATTCCTACAGAAGAACATTCTAGAATGTATTTTAAAATATTATATAATTATTTTATAAATTCTAATAATTATTATTCTGCATTAAATGCTTTATATAGAACATATACTGTAGAAGAATTAAAATATAATTATAACAATAATAATAGTGATGTAGGTAGAGATGGTATGGGTAATACGGATAGAGGTGATATAGATGACAATAATAATAATACCAACCTAACCACCACTAACCCTAACAATAACACCGCTACTAACCCTAACCCTAATACTACTAATAATAATACTAATAAAATAGAAATTATAAAAAAAATAATAAAGATAAAAAATGATATAAAATCTTATAAGAAATATTTTTATGGTAAAGAATTATATGATGTAGAATATATTGGTATGAGAATATGTTATGATGATATATATATAAATAATATATGGTATAAAATAATAGAATATTATAATAATGGTAATAATATAAATATAAAAGAAAATATAGAATTATATTCATTTTCTCTTATCAATAATATTTATGATAATAAAGAAAATACAATTAAAAAAATAGATGATAAAATAAAAATTGAAAATATCATATATAAGAGTATAGAAGAATTTTATAATAAAGATAAAAGTGATAAAGATGATAATGGTGGTATTAAGAGTGATAAAAGTAGGAGTAATAAAGATATTAATATTAAGAATAATAACAATAACAAACATACTATCAATAATAATATTAATAATACTATCAAGAATAATACTAGCAAAAAAAATAACAGAGAAGAAGAAAAAGATTATTTCTCTTATAAAAACAATTTATTGCTTCTTTACACAAAATTATTACATTTTGATGAAAAACCTGATAAATATTTTAATATACGAAATAATATGTGGAAAGATAGAATTATTAAAAATAATAATGAAATAAAAATAATATTAAAATATTATAATAATAATAAAGAAGAAATAGAAACTATGGGAAGAATGTTAGAAGAGAAAATAAATAATAGTAGAAATATACCAGTAGAGAGACCTAGTGTTGTTACAGTGGTAAAAGAAAGAAACTTTTGGAGAGAAGAAAAAGTAGATAAATATGTGGTTGAAAGGAAACAAGAGAAGACAGATAGATACGTGGTAGAAAGAAAACAAGAGAAGGTAGATGAAAGTGTTTATGTATTTAAGAGAGAAAGAAGTGGATGGGGAAGAAAATAAATATTATTAAACGTTATTATATTGTTTTATATTTTTATAATGTAATATTGTTGTATTGTTATATTATAATTATGTTGTTATTAGAATGTTATATTGTTATGATGCTATATTACTATTATCTTATTATAATGTTTTATCTTTAAATGAATGTTATAATCGAAATATCATTAAAATTATTTCTATTATTATTACTATAATCACTCACATATTATCACTCATACATCAAATAATCATCATTCACGTATCATTATTATTATTTTTCTAACATATTCTGTTTCATATCATTTATAAATTATTCTTATTTTTTTGTATTATGGTTGTTATATTGGAAAGAGAGGGTGCGAAGAGGTGTGCATTGGAGGCTATGAATATAGAGCCATTTACACAAAAGCCTTTTGTGGATATGATAAATGAATCACATTCCCGAAGAATAGATTATTATTTAGTACGTATAAAATGTGCTAACAAGGGTACATTGAAAGCGAGTAATACGTATTATTGTTACGATGGCAGGCAAATGTGTAAATATATTTTTGAAATGGTAATATCTTCTGAAGGAAGAAAAATTGCGATAAAAAATTTTGTAGATCCTATTTTTAAAGAAACAATAACCGAAATGGCATTTTTCAGATTACGATATGATTCTGAAACACCGTTAAGGGCAGAATATGCTGGAAACCATTTAGATTTTTTAGAAAGTAATTCTTTCAGATCAAAAATATTTTTTAAAGAAGATCCGTTAGATTCACTCTCAGTAAATTTTCAATTCAAAAAAATTAAAAATATTCCTAAATTGAATAAAAAACAACTCCTATCGATATTTTTAACAATATTGATGATATTGGTTATTTCAACGTTCGTAATCGTGACATTGGAAAAGAAAAGAGATAATAAAATAGATGTCAGAGCAGGTGATATCAATTATAAAGTAAAAATAAAATAGAAATATAAAAAGTATAACAAATATGAAAATAAAATAAATATAAAATAAAAGTTAGTTTAAATTATAATTCAATAATATAATTAATAATATAATTTAATAATATAATTAGTAATATTACAATAAAAATATAATACTACAATATAAATATAATACTATTAACGTTATAACATTATAATACTACTATCAACACTATCATATCATAATATTATAATTATAATACAGAAGAATATTTCATTACCTGTGGTAATATAATATATTTTATATTATTACCTCTTATAAATATTTTATCTACTTCTATTATTCTTTTATTATTTCCTTTGTAAATACAATCTTCTAATGTTAAATTATAATAATCATCGAAATCTGATAATCTTCCAGTTAATGAACATTCTAATAATTCTACAGTAATAGAATGACCAATGGTATCATATAATAATTTTAGAGGAATAGATATCATAAGGGTTAATAGTTATATTATTATTATTATTATAAGTATAGTTAGTGTTATAGAGTGTTATTATGATGTTTATTGTTATGATGTTTATATTTATTGATTGTTATTACTATCATCGTTTATCACTCATATACATTATCACACTCTACCATCCATTTATATTACTCACATATCATACACACATCACTCACTTACAACACACTTATAACTCATATATATTATCATCTAAATTATGACCCTTATGTTTCTTATCAATCCTCACATAGGTAAATCTATTTCAAAGAATTTTATTTCTTATTTTATATCTTCTTATAGTAAATGTAAGAATAGGAGTGTATATTCTATTGTTTTAAAAACGGTAAGAAATGTATCGGTTGTAACACAATCTGTATTTATTAGTAATATTTTATATTCTTTTATAGATTATATTTTTTCTAAAAAATATATTTATATAAATAATAGTGTATTGGAGAATATATCGTATATTTTATCAAATTATATTTTAAGTATGAGATATAGTAATGTTATAGCAGTAAAGAATTGTTTATATATTATAATATTCTCTAATATTATAAATAAAATATTTTAAAATAAAATTATTATAATGATAAAGTATTATAGATAGAAGAAATATAAAGTATTATAAAATTATTATGAATGATAAGATAAATAAAATATTACTTAAAGGAAAACATTATCTTTTTTTATATTTATTATTTTATATTTTATTGTTATTGAAATTGTTAGAATAAAATTTTTTTTTGAAATATATTTTATTTTTTTTAATAAAGCTTTTATTTATAGAGGTTTTTAATTGGTTATAACTTATCATGGTTTCTGAGTTTGTTTTTGAAAGAATAAAATAAAGTTTTATGATACAAATATTGGGGATTTTTTATTGTTAAAGAATATAGGATTTTAAATGTAATATAAAAAATAAATATTAATTATAAAAGATGATTTAAACAGGTATTTTAATAGACAAGAGGTGATATTGAAATTACAATATGTATATATGAGATATATGATAAATAAATGTTGTTTATATATAACTTTATAGATAAATACAAATGGAAATGTGTAAAGTTTTAAAAAATATGAAATATATACGAAAAAGTAAGTTTTTTATCTTCTAGAATTAGAAATAAATAAACTTGTTGATGTATTAAGTGTATTGGTTGTTATCTTAATTTCAATGAAAATAAGGTATTAGAGTGTACGAGAAAATATACTATTATAGATGTTATGAGAATGGAAAATAGGATACTGGGTGTTGATAAAAATATTATACCAATATGAATGAAAGTCTATTTTTTTATGAAAAAACGGGTAAAAAGCAGAGATAATGAAGATGCGTGGTTGGTTATCGGCTTTGAAAAGAATACCAAGATTACATTTATTAATTCCTTTGAAGGTAGAATATTGAAATAATATGGAACATAACAATAAACAATATAAGACCTAGATAACTACAATAACTAATGAGTTGATATTATACAAAAGATGTAAATAGGATTTTTAATATAAACTATATTCTAATTATTTAGTCATTGTATTTTGTAGTGTTATTAAATAATAATATACACACAAATACATTAAGAAGTTTCGTTCTCTGTGTAAAATAATATATTATTACGAAATATAATATTAATAAAAAATTGTATACAAATATTATTATTAATTTTTTAATCTAAAAAATGGTTTATTATATTTTTACTATCTTAATATTTGTTAGTAATTATACTTTAATTATATTTATATTACATCTCAATTACATCTCTATCAGAGGAAGAGAAAATAATATTTTTATAACCCTATGAACATAACAGATGAATTTTATAGAATATCTGGAATAGATAAAATAGAATATATCAGAGAAGATACATTTTATGATACCATAATTAAGGATATAGAAAATATTAATAGAAATATAAATGTTATGTGTTATAATAAATTAATATCTATAGAAGATGAATTAGAAAAAATGACAAAAGAAATAAATGATTTATTTTCTTCTATTGGTGTAGAAAATGAATTAAAAGATCATTTTAATGGAATAAAATTTATAATATTTAAAAGGTTAGGAAATGTTACTAAGAGACTTGAAGATAGAAAATTGGAATTTATAAATAAAAACGTAGAATTAGAGCCTGAATATTCAAAAGATAATTTTTTAGATTTTGATGATGCTAAGAATGTAGTAGAAGATCAATACGATCAAGAAATGAAAGTATACGAACAAGAAATAAAGATGAGAGATGAATATGAACAAGCAAGAAAAAGTATAAGTGAAATAAAAAATATACAAAAAATAATAACAGTAAATTTAATGGAGCAGGGAGAACAGATAGAAAATATAATTAAGAAAAATAAAAATATAAAAAAGAATGTAGATGGTACAGTAGACGAGTTAAAGAAAATAAAAGATAAAAGAAGAAGATCGAGAAGAATGTTATTCATTTTACAATTATGTGTAATATTTATTTTATTGTTTTTACATTTCTTTTATTGTAAATAAAATTAAAATATATTCATAATAAATTATTTTTAATAAATATATTTTTAGTTTCAATTATTAAAATGAAAAACATGAAATTAAATAATCAGATAAATAAATATTTTGTTTTTAGTTTTATTATATGTAAATTATTATTTTTATTATATTCATATATAATTCTTTATTCTATGTGATTGTTAGTAAATATAAAGATATTTATTTATTACTATCAAAAGAGAAGAAATCTTTCCACTCACTTTTATTATATGCTTAAAACATAAGGTTATTTATTCTCTATCATCTAATTATTTGATATATGTTTCTGGTATTAAAACATGATGTTTTAAATATTATTTCATATTATTAAAGTTTATTTTATATTCAATTAAATGTTTCTTATTCTATTTCCTTTGATATTTTCTTTTAAATGTAATGCAGATACTTATGTTTTTGAAATAGTTATACATGCAGATCCAGAAGCTATTATGTCCTTGAATAGTGCTATTGCAAAAGAGTTATATTCAGAGACACAGCCTAATATCACAATAAAGGTATTTATAGGTGCTATATTTGATAGGATAAATAGAAATTTGAAAAAGAATAATATTCAGATAAAAGCGAATTTTAATAGGTTGAATTTTGGTTATTATAAGCCTTCTTACAATGTTGATATCTGTGGTAATTCTGTAGCTGTAGAAAGATCGAGTGAAATTTTGGGATATATCAGAAAAAGAGAGAAAAATGATGATATTGGAAATAGGTTGATAATAAATTTCTGTCAGAATATGATTTATAATAATTCAAGTAGCCATGTATTATCTGTTGATACCTGTGGACATATTTCTACTGTTATTTTTGGAGAAGTAAGATCTATGATGGATGAAATAGAATCTGTAGTATATAAAATGTTGGGAAATATACCAAATTATCTTAATGAAAATGGTATAAATAATTCATTGTTATCTAATATTTGTAGTTATGGAATGAGATGTCTTAATAATATATCTAAAAATTCTATAGGACAAATATTAGCAGGTACACAAACAATAGAACACAATCCTTCAGAAAGTAAATATTTAAATTTAGAAGCACAAGTATTTGAACAGGATATATTTTTAGGAAGACAGCAACCATTGAAAGATAGATATGTAAATGTATTTGCTGAAATGGATTATTCAAATGATAGTGAACTTTACGAAGATATAGAAAAATCTAAAAATAAATAAATATATTGTATATTATTTTTTATAATGATATTTTAAATAGATAATTAAAACTTAGTCAGTTTATTATATAGTAAACCTATATAACTTTTAAAATTATTCTTTAATTTAAGATTTTATTGATTAATTTAATAAACTATATTTTCAAATAACAAGGGTTTTAATAAGTTGTTAAATCATTAAATGATTGATTTAAAATCATTATATGTATTGTAGATTAACCATTTATATCTAGCTCTCAGGAATGGATCTAATATTGGGATAATTTATAATTATATATTTTATCATTTTTTTTTGAAATCTGTTTCAGTGATTTTGTTTCTAACTTTTATATTTATATTTAATTTATTTTATTTCCCATGAAGCGGCGGTTTAAACATCTTTTTATTTCTTGTTGTATTCTATTTTCATTTTATTATGCTTATGATATACCTGCAGCACTTAATAAATCCATAAACTTTGGAAGTTCTGGATTTTCTGTATCCAAACTTACTCTTTTATATTCAGCATATGCAATTCCTAATATATTTCTTCCAATACTCTTTTTCTTGTACAGTAAATTTTCAGATAAAGTAGCTACGATAATATTTTCTATATTGGTTATGATAGGGCAAATAGTTTTTATGTGTGGGATTGCTTTTAAAAATTTTAAAATTATGATGATAGGAAGATTCATATTTGGAATGGGATGTGAAAGTTTTGTTGTGGTTCAGAATAAAATTCTTTCTAAATTTTTTCATGGTAAAGAATTAGCATTTTCTCTTGCATTATTTATAAGCGTGGGTAGATCAGGTACAGTAACAACTTTTATAACAACGCCTATTATAGATAGATTCTATGGTCCTGTTATTGCTATTTTAGTAGCTACGATACTTGTGGCTATTGGATTTATATTTTGTTTAAATATATCACAAAAAGAAGAATTAAGATATGTGGTTAATGAGGAAAACCAGGAAGAATTAAATATTGATGATTTTGAAATAAAAAAATCGGCCTTAATAGAAATTAATCAGGATATACCATCAGAAATAAAAAATGAAGAGACAATTCAACACACGGCCAATTTCCCATCAAATCAAAAATCCTCATCTGAAAATATTCTATGGGGAATACAAAAACAAATGCAACACAAATCATTACAATACGACGATGCTATACCAGAAGAAGAAAATGTATGGAATGCAATGATAAAAGAAAAGAAGGAAGAGTTCAATGAAACAATAGGAACAGAAAAAAAATTCGAAAAGTTTCATCCTTCATTGTTCCTCCTTCTTACCATTGCAATATTCTTTTCAAGTGTATGGGCACCATTTTATAACATTGCCACCCTAATGTTCCAGGAAAGATATTCTGTATCTATTGTGATAGCAGGAAGATTAATGGCAATAGTAGAAGGTACATCTACAATCCTAATGATATTTGTAGGCTATCTAACAGATTTAATAGGAAAAAAATTATACTTTATCGCCCTTGGGGGTTTAACTCTCATAACAGCACACATTCTAATATATTTTAAAATAGCATCACCATATATCTCTTCAATATTATTAGGTATAGCAGGACCATTTATCGCTACATACTGGCCTTGTGTTGTATATTTAACATCACCAGATTTCCTTGGTCTAGGGTTTGCAATATTCTCATCCGGTGTAAATTTAGCATTCACACTCTCACCCATATTCTTAGCATTAACAGTTAATATAGATCCTAAATATTCTTTATCAGAATTTCTATTAATTTTATTTTCAGTCATAGCATTTATTTTTGTTTTAATTCTAATATATTTAAATAGAAAATTAAAATTAGGATTAAATAATAAACATCCAACACTAAATTTAAATGCATAACAATGATAGAAAATAAATTATTATCCAAGACCAATTCATATTAATTTTCTATTTTAGTTATTTTCATATAAAATGTTCATAACAATTATATTTTCTTTCTGTCGTTGTATTAGCAAATATAAATATATATTTTTATTTTTCAATCGATTAAATATTATGAATGTTATTATAATCATCATTCACTTTCATAAGGTATTTATTTTTTTAAAAGTTGTAATAAATGTAGTTTTCATATTAACAAGAATAAAATATATTTCTACTTCTTTAGTTATACAAGAGTATATAATAATTGTTAGATATTAAAATATTTATCAGATACATTTTAATACTCTCTCTACTTTCCGTTTTTAATCGTAAGTTTTGTTACCGTTATTAATTTTTATATAAATCTTTTGAATCTATAGAATATACAGATAAAAATTATTTACTTTTATTATTTATTATCAATATGAGTATTAGATACAGGAAGATAACGGTAGGCAACAGATCTGTTTATTTTATTTTTTAAAATATAATAACCCATTTTGATAAATATCATATATTACAACAGATTAGTAAATATGAAAAAAGTGATAAATTATATCAAAATACTCATAAAATAAATTTGCAAGTGTATATATAGATTAATGCATAAATACGATTATTAATACTATCCTTATATAGTAAGAAATTATTAATAGAAACAATCTAGAATATTGTTCTATTTAATAACTATATAATAAAAATATAAAACATCAGAAGGATCGAAAAATATTCTGCCAAAGAATAATTTGTTCGTAAATAAAAATTCAAAAAAATATAATATTTTCTATCACAATGTTACAAAATATGTTCTGTTATGATGGTAATATAATATAATTTAAAATTATAAAAATATTTTACAAACCCAATGTTTATTTCAGAGAATGCATCAGAATATCTTTCTCGTTATTCGGATAAATGTACATCTTTCTATCCTTTTACAAAAACACGTAATATTATCATAAAAGAAAAAAAAGCAAGAGGATTTTATAAAAAACCGAGATGGAATATAAGTGTAGTAGCCAAAGAATACATACCATATAGAACAGTAATTACAGAGATAGAAGGTGATATATACATGGATTATGAATATATAAAAGATAATTTTTATACACATCCAGAAATGGATATTAAAATAGTTTATAAAGATGAAATAATGCAAAGAATGAGAGCACAATGCAGAAGCAACGTAGCACTATGTATAATCAAAGAAGAAAATTCTATAAATAAAAAAAATATAGAAAATAGAGAAAATAATAAAAAATATAAAATATATTTAATAGCTACTGATAATATAATGGAAGATGAAGAATTAATTTTTAATATAAAAAATATTAGTAATGGAATATGCAGTTGTAATAAAATAGAATATTGTTTACAGCCTAATGGAAGAGAAGGATTACAGAAATAAAATATCATAAATAATAAATTTTCATAAATAATTTTTTTTTAAAATTATTCTTTAATAGTAAATTTAATGAATATTTATTTGGTGAAGGTATAAAAGAATAATAATAAAAATATTTTCTTAAAGAGATAAACATTTACAATAACAAAGAAATAAATATTTGTAATAACACTAAAAATAACATTTATAACATTTAAAATCTTATAACAAAAAAAAGTAATATTTAAAATATTTATTTCTATTATTTTACAACAACTTCTTCCAAATCTCCAGATTCACTTTCGGATACTAACATTTTTTCTTGTTTATATTTTTTCTTAGCATAAAACAAATCTTCTAATTCCAGAGCAACAGTTTTTGTTTCTTCCAATTGATCACAATTATTCAGATGTTCTAATTCTACACGCAATAAAGCCCATAAAAATCTTCTAATAATTTCTGCACATAAAAATACCATTGGTAAATAATACCGTGTAAATATTTTAAAATATGTTATTATCCAAAGTATTCTTACAATAATTTCATAGCAACCTA
>LDOQ01000362.1:0-33157 GCA_001887945.1 Spraguea lophii | reverse complement strand
GAATGCTGCCAGAATATGATCTGCCGTGAATTTCACAATACTAATGTTGTGGATGCTGTTTATATACGGATAAACTCTTTTAAAATAATTATTACAGACTTCTTCATTTTTAATATTAAACTTTCTATCTTCAAAAAACTTTATTTAATTCAGTAGTTTTACAACCACCAGCTCTTTTTTTATTCTTATATACTTTTATAATATTATATATTGTAGAATCTTTTATATACAACGTTTTTTCAATAGCTTTTGCAAAATACCCCTTTTTGTTTTTCATAGAAATAACACACTTTCTAAGTCTATTTGAAATAACAATATTCGATGTGTCGTTTTGAGTACACATGGTATAATAAAAATTTGTGTTTATATATTTTAATTTACGATATAGATCTTTTTTTAATTTTTAAACAAAGTTTTTAAATTACTCAAAACTTGAAGTTTGTTAAAAAATATTTTTTATATTAAAATGAATGAGAAATTATTAAAAAGTAAAGATAATTTAAATATAAAATTATACAAGACAAAAAATAATTTATAAGCTTTGAGATAACTAGAAATACAGATATTAATTTTTTATTAATAAAAATAATTTATTTGAAATGTATCTCCTTTTATTTATTTAGACTAAAAAAATAAATATTTAAAATCTTTTTTTTAACGAGGGTAAGAAATGTTAAATAGAAATGAATTTAAATTTCTTTACGAGAAAGAAAAAGATTTCAATGCTTTTATTAAGTTATTAACTATGATCAAAATAAGAAAATTACCGATTATTTGCTTGATATATTTTATAAGTATACAAACAAGTGATATAAGTAGTCATAGAGAAAAAACTAATATTAAAGATGTTTTAATAGAGATAAAAGAGAAAAATGGAATAAAGAAACAGGGTAACGGAAATATTGATGATCTTGGTTATAAGGCAAGTTTAGATGAAGGTAATACAGAATTCACGATTAATAGTTTAGAATATAGTGGTATTAGAGTTGTTAGTATAAACCGTAATGATTATTACAGGTTTTCGAATTTAAAATTAAACAACGAGGGAAAGTTAGAAGGAAAAAATGTGAATAGTAATATTATATTGGAAAATAAAATGATGATAACCAATATACTGTTTTATGCCAATATAACAATAAATAGCACGACCATAAACACGGTTATAAATGTTAAACTGACAGAAAATATTGCATATAATAATATCTATAATGATATTTATAAAGTGAAACTGGGGTATTTTTATATTTATTTAGATAATGATTCGAATAACGTTTATTCTAGCATAGACTATGATTATATGGTCGGACTCAATATCTTAAAATACTTTAAGAATTTCAAAGTATTTACATTTGATAATAAAATTATCTCTATTGAAATATCAAACTTTAAGAATGCGGGTTATATTTATTATCTTAATAGCAAATCGGAATTCGAGAGGATTACAACAAATCAAAAAGAATCTTCTAAAGAAAAAGGGAAAGAAGTAACAACAAATCAAGAAACTACGTCCAAGGAAGATATAATGGAGAAAACAAAACCAGAAACCTTGTTTGATGGAAAAGGAAAAGAAATAATATCAAAAAACAACATTGAAATTGGAAATACTACGATAGCATTGATATCAATACAGATAATATTTTGGTTATTTATACAAATCTATTGAATAAAGTATCTTTTGCTTTAGCTTTTTATTCATTTATTTCTATTTATATATTCCAATTATATCGTATGTTTGACTTCGATATATATTGTCTATTAAATAAAATATATTAATTATAGATATGATTTTAATCTCTTACTATAACGATACAATATTTTGGCCGTATGTAAAATGATAAATGATATAGAGAGTTTTTATGGAAAGTTTAAAAAATTAGAAATTAATATCTTTATATTTTTATTTTAAAATTAACTGGTATATTAATGTTATTATATTTATTAAATCTTTTTAATTCTTATTATAATGTATATTTATAATACAAATAAAATTCATTATTATAATATACAGTATAAATACTTTTAACAGGTGTATAATATACGATAAAAAACACTGATAATGTTAATACAGAAGATGTATATAAATTTATAAAAGACGAAATGATATCATTGTAATTATAACCAATGTCATCATTATATAATAAAATAAATATAAATATTACATTATTTATCATATAAATACAATATAAATATTTTATGTTATAAACTAAATATTGATTAAAATATTCTTATTTAATTTATACGTGTTACTATATAATCAAAAATAAAGTTTTAATTAATTAGCTTGTAATAACCATTATAATAAGTTTATAATTATAATTTTAATACTTCTTTATATCATATCTTAGAAAACAAAAACATATTTTCGTTAATATATATTAAATATAGTTTGTAAAATAAAACAATCGGATTTTAATTTCATAATATATACCTAATTTTATGTTACAAAGTAATTCAGAAAAAAGTAAGAATTATTTTTTAAATAAAATAGATTTATTTAAATTAATTACATGATTAGATGTTGAATATTCATTAAGAACATTGCTTGTTTTATCTCATATTTTGGTATAAAATCTTTTAAAATATATTCTTTAAAATATTCCTTCTATTTGCTTTTGATTTTTTATTCGATATAAAATCTTAAAACAACCAAAGATATTTTCCATAGGGTTTAATTCTTGAATTAACGAGTAAAAATAAGTATCTTATGTTTTTCACTGTCAAATAAAATAACATTTCGTTGGTTATATGAAATCTAAAATTATCTAATATTAAGATTATATTTTCAATAAATATAATCTTATCATGCACCTTATTAATGAATATTTTAAAGCGTTCCAATTTGTATTCTCTCTTTAAAACTTATTATATACTATATTAATTATGGAAAACACCAGATGTTGAAATCTTTTGACTTTTATTAGAGACTTAATATAAATAATGACTAATATATTTATGAGTTATACCCATATAAATTGCTTATGTGGAACGTGAACTCTTATTCGTCTAAAACAAGATTTTTTTGCCTTACATCCCGAGAAATGAAGAACGATAGCTGATAACCTGTTTTCTATAATCATCCGAAAGGATTATAGAAGATTTCCTTTTCAATCTTTTTCTAAAATGTTACTGTCCTTAGCAGCTCTATGTATAATGAACTATGATATATAGCCAACCTTTACTATGTATTCTTCCCGTGCACCAATTTGAGATAAAGAATTATTCTCGGTAAATATCATGAATAAAAGCCATCTTAACCTTTCTATTCTTTAATTTCCTATTTTTTACAATTGGAATCCTCAAAAGTTACAGGGGATTCTCATTAAGAAATATTTAAATTTTATAAATAAAACTGATTATTTATATAAGTGATGAGGGATTTCCGTTCGTTCTTATATATTTTACTTGACCAAAAAGACCTTCGTTACGACAATATACACCTTCCCTTATGCATCCGTTAAGATGAAAATATAATATTTAAATTAAAAAAATATTTTAAAGTTTTTTAAAAATCTGTATATATCAAAAATTTTTTAATATACTTAAAATAAATATTTTTATTTAAAAAATACTTTTTTTTCTAAATTACCATATAATATTTATAACTATATTAATTATATTATAATCAGCTTCAGTTCATGTTTAATCTCATTTATCAGGGTTTTATTGGACCATTTATATATTGTTAAGGATGTTTTAATAATTGAAAATATAAAACTGTCTTTAATATATATTGAATTTTATTGTAGATTTTAATTTTGTAAACCAAGATCAAACCATCTAATATATTGTTTTGTTTTTTTTTAATTCCATGAATTTTCTACATTTCTTACATTTTTATATAATATATCTATTTTAAATAATAATCAAAGTCATATTTGATGTTTTAAATAATCAGCAATCCCATTTTGGGAATGTGTAGACTTTTAGTGTAATTTTTTCAAAATGAGTTTTTAAAAGAATATTTGCCATGTTTCCAATTCTTTTATTCGATTTCAATCTCGCAAAACTTTTTTTGAGACAATCTGTTAACTTATTTTTTTTGGTTGATATGACATGATGTATTATTATATAACTTATATAAAATATCACATTAATCGTGATCTATCATTTTTTAGCTTATACCGATATAAAAGGACTATGTTGAAAATTATTTTTACATGTACATCATGAAATGTGACAACAAATTGAATGAGTTATAATGCATATTGCATTTGTTATAATATAATTTATACACATCTACTGGTCTTATTGATTTTCCAATAATCAATGTATTAATGTATTATATTCATTGGTAATATAATTTAATCTTTATTATAAATCTTATTGCTTTATCTTCATTTATTATGTTATTTAACAGTTGAATATGTTTTTTTAGTCTAGAATTAATATGTAAATTTCATATTCGCGTTTGTAAAACTTGTCTTGAAATATTTTATAAAAATTAAATTTTATGTGCATCGGTATTATTTATGGTTACTTCAAAGTAGAGAATTATTTTATTTTGAGATAGAAATGATGTACCAAAAAATTAATGGATGGGGATTATCAGTATTTTTATTTTGAATGATTTATTTAAAATTACTGAGATTCTTACTGGTAATTACACCTATTTGTTAATTGTGTTTTATTTACAAAGTTTATATTTTTATTTTGGGTATTCAATTTTGATATTATTATATTTTATTAGACCAGATAATATATAATTATTATCTGCTATAATGGCTATTGGGGATAAAATCTTAAAATTGTTTGTACGAGATATTAATATAATATAATTTGAATTAACATTTTTATTCATTGCGTTAATGTTGTTTTTACTCAATTATTTCAGAAGAACGATATTCATCATTATTATTATGAATTTTACTTTTATTAAAAGATCAATGTTTTTCCTCTTGTTTATAATTTGAATTGTTATTTATTTTATTTTGATTACATGTTTTAATTCTTTTTAATTATTAAAATTCTAACTGTATTAGATGAATATTTTTTTATCAAATTTTTTAATCTATAAACTTTGAATTCTTTTTTTTCTGGTTTAGTGGTTTCCCTATTTATTATATAATCATGTTTTTGATTTTATTTAATGTTTAAATCTGTATTTATGGGATATTCCAAAGGATAACTTAAAAAAATTAACATTTTTAATTTATAATAAAACCTCTAAAATAACTCTTGAAAAAGGAGTTATAATAAAAAATATGGAAAGAACATAAATTAAGGTAGGTAGAAAAGGAATGGGTTATCCTGATAAGTTTCGTGGGTAACAAAAATATTCATTCATTATTAAATTATATTTATCATGTAAATTAGTTATAAAAATTTTTTAATAATTGCTTTATATTTTCAACATTTATTTTTTTCAGCCAATTCTAACATATTTATTTGAATTTTTATTATTCTTATTATCATAACGGTTTTATGTAATGTAAAACAGTTGTTGTAGCTTTATTTTATAAATTTCTTTTCCTAATGTGATATATTTCAAGTTCATTATTTTAATCTCTTTTATTTATATTAAAATTATATTAAATTTACCTCTTTACTCAAATTTCTAATAAATCTTCAAAAAATATTTTAGATTGTTTGTTCTCTACAATAAGGTTTTTGATCAAATTCGTACAGTCAAAATAAGTAAAAATATTTTAAAAAGAATGGAACTTTTTTCAATCAAATTCGTACGGTTTAAAAATTAAAAATTAAATTAAAAGAAATGTAGTTTATAAGATAGTATATACATAAAAAACACTTTAATAGAATAAATAATTTATTCAAGTATAATTTCATTATTCCTACAACTTGACAAATATCTCAACATTTTCCTAAAAAATCACGCTAGGTCATCTGATGTTGTGTAATTAAAGTTTTCATCAATATGTTTAAAAAGTTCTTCTCGTGCGTTTATCACCATTATTCCAATAATATTCTTGCATTTACTAAAACTATTCTATATTATGTTTAAAACAGAGAATACGGTGAAAGATACAAAATCGAAAGATTAAGTTCCGAGATTAAATCAACAACACCACTATAATAATATATTCTGACATTATCAGAGCATATATTGGATTATTAATTCCTTTGTCAATTGTAATAGTATGTGAATCTCTTAAAAATTCTTTAAAATCAATACCGTTTACACATTAATATTATTTTTATAATGTATTACAGTACTCTTATTTTCAATCGCTACAAAACTGTAAGTTTTTGTTCTTATACCTCCAACTTCTACTTAATGAGATTTGCCAATAATTGCTCTGCAACATTTAACATTAATTGTAAGAGAAAATCCTGATTTGTCTATAAATATGAATGATTTATATGATAAGCATGTAAATTTCTCGTCATATTATATACGCTTTTCGATTGTTGTTTCGGTGTTTATATTCACTGAAATAGTAATTAATGATTTAATAAGAGATGTAAGTTTTTTAAGTTTCTGAAAATTGTAGGCATAGAATAGATATCAAAAACCTTTCATTCATCTTTTCTGTTGTTTTTTAAAGGTGATTATTGGGGTGACATCAACAGGGTCCGATATAAATGTATTTTCGACATCACCAAATTTAGACTATTTATCCACCTTTTCCTTCAATCGATAAAACAACTTTGATATTAAATTTTTGAATAATTGATTGAATAATAGATTTAGCTACTCCAGTTTCTCTCCTATTTTATTAAATGACATACCTTTAATATGTAAAAAAAGTAATTTTTTGTTTGTTTCAATTTCAATTTTTTTGTATATTTTTTCATTCATTAAGGTCGTACGAATTTAATTAAAAAAAAGACCCATTCCTTTAAAATATTTTTACATATTTTGACACCGTACGTATTTGATCAAAAAACCTTATACAAGAATCATTTACATGCGATTAATGCAATCAGATCTGGAGTGTGAAAATTGTTTTGTTTCTCAACCGAAACATTTAAGCGTTTTATCAAAGTTTTCTTTCTGGTACCTGTCGGCGAATTGAATAAAACAGCCAGATGAAGATTTTAAAAACTCTGAAAAGAGTGGAATACTCATAAAAGAGGTTGTCAACTGAGCTGGGATAATGTAACATTTCGCGACGGTAAACTTATTAACGGTAAATATGAGTCACTTGAATCTGTATCAATTAATATTTCTGACATGAAAATCAAACCACATGATTTTTAAATATTCCTTGATGCGAAGGATCTAATATAATCTGTTTATAAGAGACCTCCAGAGCATAAAGATTACGTCCTTGTAAGAATGTCAGAAAAATAATTGACAAACAGCTATAGAATATAACGCTTGTTTCATTTTACATCCTTTATAATCCGCCAGAAAAAAACGAAGCATTATATCAATTTGATGATATTACCGAAGAGAGAAAAGAATATCAATGTACAATAAAATTGTATTAACAAAGAGGGTTGAAATAGTCTACCTTCTGGCCCACACAAACAACATTGCAAATACGACTCAATGTGAATGAAGAATTCCTCTCTTGCAGAAAATCCATCTGACGGGTTGTCTAAAATAGACGGTACGAAAAATATATTGATTATATGATTTAATAAACAAAAACTTTATTCTTAGTCAAGGTCCCAATAGGAAATAGAATTTATCTAACACTTGCCTGTATTGGCGGAGGTTACTATTAATCATTGTAAGATTAACAAATTAAGGTTTCGTAATGATCTATGTAAAATGTCTGAGGTGATTGGGAATATTTCCAATGATACAATTGAATAATAGAGACAAAAAGAGTGTATTTGTGAAATTTAACTCTATCTGCAGTTTTTAATAGGAAATACCCTCTTGAGTATAATCTTAAAAAGACGATGAATAAGAGGTGAATAATATTTTACTCATCCCAGACACCCCAAACAATAGAAAAAAGAGTCTACTGATATCGGGATTATAAATCCTGCCTGTAATATATAAAGCACTTAAGTGTTCTGCTGATAGGGAAATCCGGAATGTAAAGGAACGATAGGCTTCTTATATAGAGAAAGGTATAAAAACCTACATAAAAATAGTTCTAAAAAGCTCCATCGTTGAATTCGTATAGCAATCAACATACGACGTTCAACTTTGTCTCTAAACCATTGTGGATGATGAACGTTTAATAAAACATGTTATCTGTGATTTTTAGGTGAATACTTATAAGTATTCACCTAAGATAATGATATCATAGCAAACACTGTAGGGGAAGGTTATACACAGGGATGGTCTTAGATGGTTGTGATGACGATCTCCGTCAAAATGAAGTTTTACTACTTTGAAACATATTCAACAGGGTAAAGCATCACATGTCGATGGGATTCCTATAAACCTTTATAGAATGATATAGGAAAATCACATTGTATAACCCCTATGTTTTGTTGTCGGTTCAACTTTTTTAACACAAATGTTTAATACTAATGTAATATTAGACAAACCGAACAGCGCAATGATTATTCTTGTTTTTAAGAAAGATGATCTTTCAAAGTGTAATAATTACAAGGGAATTTTATTGATATCAACACTGAGTAACCTGATTATGAAAATAATAATCAACATGAATCAAGTTCGCTTTAGAGGACTTAAAGAGGGTGTTTCACAAGCTACTTCTTTATATGAAATCTCACGCGTGGATAAGAAGGAACGATAAAACATGCGTCTTAATTGCAAACTTCTCAAGTCATACAATCGAGTTCTTATAGTAATCTGTTATGAAATTGCAGTCATGAATTTCCATAGTAGAGTATTCCAGTATATAAATGTATTATATAAAAATACTAAAGTTGTAGTTGAGTTTGGTGGCATTATATCAGAGGACGTTGGGTATAGGATTGGTATTAAGTAATGTTGCCCAATCTCACCGATCTTGTTTAACCTTTATATTAATGATTTCTTGAACGAGATGAGAGATGTAACGGCTGATAATCGTTTGCCACTTATACCTGGTCTTCTATTTGCTGATGATGTAGTAATATTGACTGAATCTAAACATGATTTAAACGATAGTATTAAAAAAATTGAGAAATGATACCAAGCGTAGAAGATGACACCGGACATTGGAAAATAAATCGATGGTAATTATATAAGAAAACAGAAATACTTTTGAGTTCAATGTTAGCCGAGTGCCAGTCATTGATAGGTATACCATCGCGACATGCCAGTTACTCGGACTTTCTACTTCAGCAGTATTATTGAAAACAAAAAGAAGAATATTTGCTAATAAAGAATATGACTATCCTAAAAAACGAGATTAAACCCAATTAAAGATAGCATTTTAGTATGAGTACAATTTTCGTAAAATTGGGGTTATGATCTTTTAAAAAAATACTGTGAAATCACACATATAATACCCCATTTAAATTCGAGTTTTTTACTTTTATATAATATTTTAGCCAGAGCCAATTTGTTCCTATTGTTTATATGTTTATTTTTCTATTTATTGGTTGTAAAAAGTTTCTCAAATAATTTATTAGTCCCGCCTGGCCCAGTGGTCGTGGGGTGGTAACCAAACCCCAAGCCTGGCGGGTTCGAATCCCTCATCCAGAAAAAAATTTTCAAAACAAAAAAAAACAAAAAAAAAATAATAAACGCAGAAGAGAAGAAAAAGATTGTTGAGTGGGTGAGGTTTCGATAGTGCAGCATAGCTGTGCCTTGTATGACGGCCCCGCTACTAGATTAAAGTAGTGTTCAGCTGATGTAGTTGCAATCCCTGTATTGATTTGTGACTCGGCCAATACTATGCAACGAAAGAGGCTGGGAATTCCTTAAGAGCTGGAAGTGGGGGCGGCGACGTGCACCAGACGCAAAATCCTAACACTCTGGAGCATAAGGTAAGATGAGATTAATGCATATCTGTAGCGAAACCAGTTAGTACAAGTTTAATTTCGCTCGAGGAACCGAAGGTCACAGACCATGGTAGGCCGCAACCGGCCAGGAAACTTTGATAAATAAAAGTTTCATTCGTAAAAAAAATCAAATAATTTATTTTATAATATTTATAACTTAAGTTTTGAAGATTTTTATAACATTTCCAAAATTTTGTTGTTATTAATAAATCTTCTTTTAACATGTTTCTTATTAATGCGTTTCAAAAAATTTGGATTTCTTGTAATTATTGCAAGAAAAAACATTCCTTTAGTCACCTTATCAATACTTCAAACAATATACATTTATTTATTGAATTTTCAAACATTATAATTTCTTAAAATAGCAGATCGTCAATTTCAACCCATTTATCTTTATAGCTGTTTTTTTACTTTTTTATTATATACAATCGAAAATCGATATGCCGGTTTCAGACCATCGAATAATATTTTTAATTCCTTCATTATATCTTTAAATCTTCTATTTAAAATACATTTTTATATTACACTGATTATAATAACCAAAGTTGATTTAATATTATTCAATACACAGTCAACCCATACAGAAACTATTTGTTTATTACCTCTTTTGGCCACGGCACCGTAAAATAGACTCATTAGTATATTTACTTTTTATCATTTTCACATGCTTCTATATAAAGAACACCTATAATTTTATTTAATGCCTCTTAAATTCTACAAAAAGAAAGAATTTTACTTGGACATTTTATCTTATTTTCGAATCTTGCCCTGTTTTTTATTGTTATATTCGTATTTAAGGTCTGTTTTTGAAGTAGTTAATATTAATATTAGACAATAACAATATATTATAATTATTATTGTTTTAAAAAAATTGATTATAATATATGTATTATAATAAAGATTATAAATATAAATATAATCTTATATATAGTTAAACTCTATTTATATGTTTATATTATAAGATGAGGTAAATATAGACAGATAGAAATCAGATAAAATATTTATTTTACTATTTAAGTTATACTAACATTATTATTTGAACATAATTTTTATTAAAATCATAATAACCATTGTGATTTTAATAAAAGTAATTAGAATAAGAAAATATAGAATAAATAAAGATAAATAACTTATTTATATTCTATATGATATGAATATAATATTTGAATTTTTAAAAAAATATATTTACATTACTCTTTTTTATTGGTTTTAAAAAATTAAATCCCAATAATTCAATTGATACAACACAAATATATAGATAAAAATAATAAATCCAAAAAATTTAAACGATGAATATAAAATATTTTTTTTTAAAAACATAATATGATCACAATGAAAATATTTTATCTAAAATAAAAATATACATTTCATAAAAATCAAAAATGTAATATTAAATTATTATATAATATATTATAGTTTCTCGGTTTTTACTAATCTCTATATATTAATAATTAAAAAATCCATATTTTTTTGAATAGTTCCTGATGTAAAATTAGAATCCATTATTTATAATGTAAAAAATAAAAAATATTAACCGTGAATTAAGACCCCAATAATAAAATCAAATATTAAATAAAAACCCTTATAAAACGTGTTTATAAAATGCAAATTTCTCTTTTTAAAAAATTCATTATGGCAAATTTAATAAAAATAAAAACAGAAGAAGAATATAATGATTTGGTTATATATTTAAGAACAGAGTATATCCAATTAATTTTAACAAAAACCAAAAAAAGAAGTTTAAAATAAAAGCAGATAAAATGTTATTACTGAATTATAAAATTTTAATAAAACCAAATAAACATCCTCTGAAATATATTGTTTGATTAAAAAGGACTTTATTGAAAAAATCTATGAAAGTTGCCATAAAGATATAAATTCAACATTTAATGAAATAATAAACAAATTTTATAATATAAAAATAATCGATATAAAAGTTGTATTGGATAATTATTCTATTTGTGGTGTACGCGATACATATATTGATAAATATCCATACAGCCTATCATCATTATTATACAAAAACTTGATAGAATTCAATTAAATATAACATATATGTTAGATTGTCAATCTGATAATAATAACTTTAAATATATTTTAAGTATGATTGATTGTGCAACAAAATTTGTATGGTGTTTCCCATGTATCAATAAAACTGCAGAAGAAATGTATATCCATTTAGAAAATCATTTTATAAGATGTATTATTCCCAGAGAAATACACACTGATAATGGTGAGAATTTAACAATAGATTAATAAATTATATATGTAAAAATATAATATAAGACATATATTAGATATCCCCCATCATCCAGAGTCACAGAGTCAAGTTTAAAGATTTAATTTTATAATCAAAAGAAGTTTAATATCTGTAATATTATACAGAAATACAATACAATAGGTAAATATTATTGATGAGGTAAAGTATCAATATAATATAAAAAAATATAAAGCTGTGAATGAAACACCAGCCAAGTTATTTCTAACTACGATTGGTTTTAATAATAATAGTAAAATCTATGATAGAAATGCTATAATTCCCAAATATTATTGAAGTGTAAGGAAATATTAGCTACGTGAGAATATAGACTGAGATGTTTTAACGAAATAGCTAACATAAATAGAACAATACTTAGAAGAACGTCTAATAATATTCCTAATAATTTTAACAATGATAATAACAACGATTAAAAATATTTTTGTTTAATATTTGATTTTATTATTGGGGTCTTAATTTTATTCAATAGTCTGATATCTATCCAAACTATTATGTCCTCAATAAAGTATATATTTGATTATAATTACAAAGAATAAAAACAATTTAAATATAAAAATTTAGTAAGATATCGCTTTAATTTTCAAAAAAAGTTATATAAAAGAGACTTCTACCACAAAAAAATAATGTTATTAATAGCTTGGAATTAATCCATTGATGAGAAAACCATATAACATTTTTTGATTATTTTGTGGATTTGGGTATCTTAAAAAAATTCGAAAAATGTTATAAAGGTATTAAAACTAATAACAAATGAAGACGTAAAATAAACGATTATGAAAATGTACTAATTTTAGATACACAAATATTTCATTTTCTCCCATAAAAAAATCATTATTATATGGTTTGAAGACACTTTTATCAAAATTTTATTGATAATTTACGGTACTTCAAAAAGAACAAAAAAAATTAAGAGAAAACAGTATATCTAATATTACCTATGTAAATATTAAGAATATAATGTGGAATAAAATAAAATATCTACCCAAAAAAAAGAATAGAGAGGAAAAAATTAACAGCTGAGATAGATGAAATTTACTTTACAAAAAAAAGTGATGTGTTGGAGGAGTATGTAGAGAACAAAACAATGTTTTTTTAAAATAACTACTAAAAGAAATGCACAAAAACTTGGAAAGTTGTATTTCGCATATAAAAAAGGGAACAGCTATTATTTCTGACTCATGGAAAGGGTATAATTCATTGGTTGAACGGAATTTTACTCATTATGTCGTAAATCACTCCAAGAATTTTGTGGATACAAACAATCCTGCAATCCACACACAAAACATAGAGAATAAGTGGAAACATGTAAAAGGTTTTTTAAAAACAAGAGGTCTAATAGGAGTAAAAATATAAAAAATTATATATGAGAATATTTTTATTTATACGATAAAGAATATTCATTTTCCGCATTACTGGAACTATTAAAGGTTACTTGATGGATTTATTTTCTTTTAAACTGCTCTTTTACATACCTTTTTTGAAAGTTAAAATGACGATTTACCGGTAACTAATATTAATTATTATTAAATATTCATATTAGTTATATGATAAAAATTCACATTTTCTGCATTATATTGGGCTTATTAAAAATTATTAGATGAATTTATTTTTTTTGAACTACATTTTTATATATCTTTTTTGAAGCTAAAACGGTTATTTACAGAAAAATGGGTGAAAATGTAGAATATGACGCCCCTCAAAAATGCAATATGAAAAATTTTTGTCAATAGAAGTGATGTTAATTTTTATTCAAAGTTATTTAGCACTAATTGTTTTCTCCCAATATTCCGTAATATGGGTATTTTGATAAAAAATAAGATATATGATGAATGTAAAAAAAGTATGAAAATAAACATAAATCTAGAAGAAGAAAAATCATATTTTAGGCGTTTAAGTTATAGATATAACAAGAATAAAGTTATAATTAAAGAGTATAGTATATTAGAAAAGAAAAATATAAAATTTAAAATATTTATAATTTTAATATACGGGTGGTTCAAAACCAGAATTTACAACAATAGAAAATAATACAAAATTGTAAAAAAAGACTATAATATATTGGTATAAAGTTTTTAGAGAAATAGCTGCCAAAAAATACAAAGAAAAATTTTAAAAAAATAGGTGGTGTCGCGAAAAAAGTTGAGATTGATGAATCGGTAATTAGTAAAAGAAAATACAACAAAGGAAGAACTGTTAAAACAAAATGGACATTAGACGGAATTTTTATGGAAGATGGTAACCTATTTTTTTCTGAATTACCTAATAAAAAAAAGGGAAATTATTGAAAAAGAACTAAGAGAAAATGTTGTTAATGGATCTGTTGTGTTTAACATGCAGTTCTAGACTATTAAATTTAAATGATGTGTAATACACATTGATATATTTGATCTGATATATATGAAACTAATGTACCAGAAACAAAATATATAAGTTTCAAAATAAATAAAAGTAAAACAATGTTACCAAAGTATAAACGTTTTAGTCTTTTTAGTAAAGCTAGACCTGCCTCTAGTTATTCAACCTTCCACAGGAGTCTTATAGGACAAGACCCTGTCCCACATGACATAATGATATCATTGCCAAAGAACCAAAAACATGCAAAACATTTCAAATCCATAGATATAGAAATGCCTATTGAGAACACTAGCATTAAGATAAGAAAAAACATACAAATACTAGAAGACATAGATAATCAAGACTTAAACAGTTGGATAACAACCTTAAAGGATCTAATAAGGAATAACGGTTTGGATGAAAAAACATCCATGAGCGTAATCAAAGAACTAACAAGAAATAACATAAGAAAAAACATAATATAGCTGATCCAAAAAAGGCTATAGAATGTATACAGAAGAAAAGATACAACGCCACTCAAGCCACAATGATTGAAGCATTATTAGAAAAAACTAGTCAACATGAATACAAAACAATTACAGAATATTATGATTATATAGATACAAAGGTCAAAGAATTAGCTTTATGCAACAAATGGACAATAGCAGAACAGAAACTGTATTTTAAAACGAAATTTAAGGAGGGTTTAACACAAAAGACAAGGATAGAGATGATCAAAATGGAAAAATATGAGATAGATGAGATAAAACAATATATAGAGAAGGTTGAAACAGAGATCTTATCTACACCCCAAAGATTAACGAAAAATAAATCAATCTCTGAAAAACAAAATGTAGAATTTATAAACGATAAAAAATGGTGCAATTTTCATCAAAGCTCAAAACATGATCAGAAAGAGTGTCGTCAGTTAAAACTAGAAAATAAAGAAAAGAAAATAAATACGCTTAACGATAATCAAAGAGGAAATTTGATAGTTATAAATGGAGAAATAAAAAGTTTACCACTAGAATTTCTGATAGATACAGCTGCACAGCATTCATATATATCAGAAGAAATAATAGACAAACTCAATCTTGAAACAAAAGAAATAGATGTGCTAAATATAAAAGTAGCTAACAAAGAGAAAATAGAAATATCAAAAGAAGTAAAAGTAGAAATCCAGTTCGATGAGATAAAAAATGCAATATTCAACCAATCATTACTTGTAGTACCTTCACTAAGCTGTAATGCAATTCTGGGTTTAAAGTTTCTAGAAAAGAATGAGGTTTCTATACAATTCGCACTTAACTGTTTAACTATTGACGGAAGAAGCATAGAATTAACATCTAGAAAACCATCAATGTCTCCACGTCTACTTACTACAAAACAACAAACATCAGTCATTGAAGTACTTAAATTGGCAAATCCTACAGATAGGATAGGTTGTTATTCTGGTTACTCTCACACCATTAAAATAACAAAAGAACCAACGATTAAAATAAAGAATTATAATACACCCTACCAATTAAGAAAAAACGGTCAAGACCTAGTACAGAATCTTTTAAAAAATAATATAATTAGAAAGTCCAATTCTCTATATTACTCTCCTGCGTTTTTCATTCCTAAAAAGAATGGGAAGTTACTATTAGTGGTAGATTATTCCAAACTGAACGATTGTACAGAAAAGGAAGTTTTTCCATGTCCTAACATCACAGATTGTTTAACAGATCTTAGGGATCAAGTATATTCAGTTCAATTGACCTTAACATGGGATACCATCTGATTCAGATGAAAAAAGATTCAATCAAATATACAGCTTTCTCAATCCTAAACAACCATTACGAATACTTGAGATTACCTTTTGGACTCACTAATACACCAAGATCATTTCAGAGAGCTATGCAAAATGTATTAGAAAACCTACCATATGTTAAAATTTACTTAGACGACGTATTAATTCACAGCAAAACAATAGAAGAGCACATAGATCACGTATCAACTGTAGGAAGAAGATTAAATAGTCAAGGATTTACTATAAATATAGAAAAATGTATATTTTTTAAGAAAGAGATTAATTACCTTGGTCATATAATTTCAGAAGAAGGTTATAAACCAAATTTAACAAACCTGGATTATCTAACCAAAATAGATCTTCCAAAAACCAAGAAGGAGCTACCAGACTTATAGGATTATTGAATTGGTTCAGGCCTTTTATCAAGTCAATGACTCGTAGAACAACCTTTTTGACTGATAAATTACAACAAAAAACACCCTATCAATGGAAAATTCAAGAAAGAGAAGAATTAGATAACCTATGGACTAATGTTAAAAAGGTCCCTACTTTATGCTATCCCGACTTTGAAAAGGATATTTACATTGAAACAGATGCATCAGATATTGGCATTTCCAGTGTATTATATCAAGAACATGGTGTTATAGCATTATATAGCCATAAATTACAAAAATCCGAACTAAGATACACAATAGTAGAAAAGGAGTACTTTGCATTATATATGACTGTAATTCGATTCAGAACTATATTGTTTAATATGAACATAATCGCTAAAACAGATAATAGAAATATAACATTTAAACTTCAAGAACCATTTAGTAGAGTACACAGATGGTAAGAATATCTCACACAATACAATATTACAATGAAGCATATAGAAGGTAAACATAACAAAGTAGCAGATGGATTATCAAGAAGCTTTTCAATAACAAGTAAAAAAAATCTTTCAGATACACAGATAATGAAGGAACATATAGCTCTAGGACATCCAGGAACGCACGGACTTTCGAAACTGTAAGAAACATTGGAATAGAAGTACCATTTAGTAAAACAAAAGATATTATTAAAAAATGTAAAAAATGTCAGCCTATCACAACAACTAAGCATAAATATGGTAAAATTGTAGGTTCCATAAACTCGGATTATCCTCTTGAAGTGTTACCATCAGACATTATAGGTCCATTTAGAAGCTCTGAATTTATAAATGAATTATCTATACCCGCATTTAATATACTTACAATAACAGACATATTTACTCGTTTTACACAGTTGTATTTATTAGAGAAAATAGATAGTGAAGAACTTATAAGGAAAGGTTTTGTATTATTTTTCAAACAATTTGGAGAGCCCAAAAAGCTACCGACTGAGAATGGCCGTCAATTCACTAGCTCAAACTTTTCAATATTTCTCAAAGAAAGGAATATAGAACACGTGACAACTTCTGCATACAACCCAGAATCAAATGGAATGTCTGAAAACACTAATAAAATAATATTAAAACTTTTAAGAATTTATAAAGGAAAAGAACTAAATAAAGCCATTTTCTATCGTCTAAGAATTTTGAATGACTGTTACAGAACAACCATTAAAAATACACCATCAAAGTTGATCTCTGTTTTCAAAAATAATCCAAATAGTTTAGAACTAATTCAAACCAAGGCAGAAAATAATAAAATTAAAGTTAATAATACTCAGAGAAAAAATAATAAAAGATTAAATAAAACATATAAAATTAATGACATGATATACTTAAAAAACCAAATTCAAGGAAAACTGGAGAGAGCCCGTATAAAGGCCCATATAAGATTGTCAAAACATATTCTTCTAACAATATAGTAGCTATAGAAAAACCAAATGGAATATTCATGGTTAGTATTAAAAATATCAAACCAGCTTTCTTGTAGGAAGTAGCAGAATATTGTGTTTAACATGTAGTTCTAGACTATTAAATTTAAATGATGTGTAATACACATTGATATATTTGATCTGATATATATGAAACTAATGTACCAGAAACAAAATATATAAGTTTCAAAATAAATAAAAGTAAAACAATGTTACCAAAGTATAAACGTTTTAGTCTTTTTAGTAAAGCTAGACCTGCCTCTAGTTATTCAACCTTCCACAGGAGTCTTATAGGACAAGATCCTGTCCAACAGGACAGGATCAATTATCATAACTGATTCATTTAAGTCATACGATAATTTAAAAAATTTAGGATTTTCACATCAAAAAATTAATCATAATATTGAGTTTGTTTAAAGGAAAACAAATAAATACACATTCAAAATATTGAATGTAAGTGGAGTTTATTAAAAAAATGGATAAAAACAAAGGAAATAATATAAAAAAACATTAATCCATATCTTTTGAATATATTTTTCGTAACAATTCAAAAAATAAATAGAAAGAATATATAAATATTATAAAAGCAAGTTTTACTATTCAATAAAGAGTTTTATTATGTTCTTTTTCGTTAAAACCTCTATTTTAATGGGTGTCGTATTCTACACTTTCGCCAAAAAATGATGTTAAAGGACCTCGCAAAAAAGATATAAATTAAGGAATGTATTTGTTCACAATAACTTTTTTAACAATAAAACATATTAAATAAAGATAGTAGCAGGGGGTTTCCCGGAAAGAAGCCCTACAAGGTTTAGTCTCTTCCTTTATACCAGTGCTGATACTTCTGCAACACACGGTTATAAACTCTGTTTTTTGGCAGGATCCCCGTCCATACGCCTGTTGATAACACAGTGCTGATAAAAGGATAGACTAGTAAACTTTAGTTACTTGGTGGGGTTTGTAACTGACTCGAGTGTGTTCGTCGTCACACTTTCATCTATAGTATAAGTGACTCTCTAAAAGAGAAGAATACCTATGTCAGATACTGATTTGTTTAAAGTTTTAGAAAGGGACTAATGTTAAACCATAATATAGTTTTAAGAACACTCCCAAACCGAGAAATACTAGGGATATGAATTATTACAACTATGTGTATAGGTTAAGTTAATTTAGGGTTAGAGAAAGATGGAATAAAAATAAAAATGTAAAGGGTTTTAAATATACTCAGAGAAACATTTAATATAAAAATAGAAATAACGATAATTTATCATTAAAAATATTAATGTGATATATGAATAATAATCACAATGTCAATTAAAACAAAAGATAAGAATCTTTTGGTATTAGAACACCATTACTACATTTTTTAATATATTAGCATTGCAGAAATTTAGGTTATCTCTAACCAATGATACTTCTAATTGTAGATATAGCAAAGATTTTTTTTATTATCATCAACTTATAGGAAAAATAATATAATAATCTTCTTGAAATCAACATTAAAAAAGATATTAATTGAAGATTTGACGATTATTACCTTTAAAATCTTATAAAAAAGTGGTTGAAAATAAAATTAAGAGAATACTCTCAGTTATTATAAAAAATCGTACCAAACGCGAATTTATAGTATATCTAAACCATTAGAAAAGATATAATAATGAAACAATATACTGTAAATCATAATAAAAATTTCAATGATCAAGAAACCAATATATACATAAATATGATAGGAAATACTTAGTATAACGTAAAATATTTTTATTCTAACAAATTACAGTTCATTTTAAATTTTTTTGGATTTATAAGAGACGAAGGAATAACTCTTTTAATAACTTAAAAACCCTTATCCATTGTTTATTATTTTATTATTAAGGGTAAAAAAATAATTTTTTAAAAAGTGAACATATTAGAATATTTCCCAACCCAATATATGCAACAATTTTTTTCAAAAAACGAAGTTGAGTTTATAGTAAAAAGATATATTGAAGGACTATCTCAACGACGAAAATGTCTAGAAATGTTATGAGATAAACAATAGGTATGTTTCAAATCCCATATGTTGTAATCTACAAAAACAAAATACAATGGGAAATCATATATTCAAACTACGAAGTAAATAATATTATAACTTCTTTAGATGAGTTGCATGAACCAAATAAATTAATATATGTAAATGAGTTATTTTTACAATATGATTTAAATGTAAATATTTTCAATATAACTTTTAATTTTTATTATTGTGATAGTTTACTATATGTAGAATATTCATAAAATTGCTTTTGAGATGGTACATTTTAAAATTTTAAGAAGTTACTCGAATTTATCAATTATAAAGATGGTTAATAATAAAGGTTTTCATTGATATATTTTATGTTGGAAGTTTTTTTTTATAAATTCAAACTTAAAAATTTATCTAAATATATAACATTATGTTTGGAAACTATCATTTATATATATAATTAAAAGATGTATTTTCGAAATAATTCCTGGAATTGTTTCGTTATTTTAATCTGTTAATATTTAAAAAGATATAGTTAAAGCATCTAATAAATGTTTCATTTAGACAACGAAATATGAAAAGCATTTTAAATAACAATAATTACCTTTTCTGTTCTACTGGAGGAAAGTGATGAATTAGAAAAATATATTACTAATAAGACAAATAGTTTTGGTTTAATTAATTTTGGCATAATTTTAAAAAACATATTGCTATAATATTTATTATGATAATTTTAAATAAGATGAAATTTTCCCATCGAATTTTAATCGATTTATGATAAATATATTATGAAAATACAGAATAACAATCAACAGGTTATTATAGATATCTGAATAATAATTTTCATATTTCAAAATCTATATTATATAGTTATAGGAGTTAACGTAAAGGATACACACGTGATTGAAAATAAAACCTTAAATTATTTTTGAAAGAGATACAAGGATTTGTACTGAAATTAATTATTCAAAAGAAATAATCGATGATATAAAAAAAGTTGAAAACAAGATGAAATAAAACAATTGATTATTAAAGTTATATTTAAAATAAATAAAGGTTTATTTTATACTTCCAAAATATTTTAGTTATCAACACTCGTATAAACCCCATGAGCATATAAAGTAATATATGTAAAGATCCTATTAGACTGTCTCTCATCACGTATTATAACTAATTTAATTTAAATTACAAGCAAGCAAATATTAAAAATCTTGTTCATTCAAACATCAAATTTTAAAGTTCACGATATTAAAATTAGAACTCAATACAGAAATAATAATTGAAATCAAGAAAATTGAAAATCAGAAACACTTGATATCAACAAAACGGAAGAAACTTTAAATAGTTACAAATCCACTTAACCGGTAAAATGGTGAACGCAGAGATGCATTAGAACCCATACTGGATTCGGATATGTTTGAACGATTAAGTGATGTAAAATCTAAAAATTAAAATATTATAAAATTCATCGAACTCGAATATTCGATAGTATCAATATGTATGTTTCAAAGAGAGTTGAACTCTAATAAATTTATATAATTTTGTAAGAATAACCGAATACGAAACATAATTATAAAAAGTACAAATATTAGTAATTATACAAAAGCCAAAAAAATTACTACAATTAAACAGATATCCTTCGATAGAATAAATTCCTAAGGTCTCAAAAAAAAATGAATGAGTTTGGCGTAAACGAAATAAATAAATTAATAAAAAGAATAGCAATACTAGAAAATTAATCATTTAGGAAAACTTAATGATAATAACAAATAAATCAAAAGAGAAAGGGAATATAAAATATCACAATATTGAAGATCATATAAAAAAGGGAGATCGTAAGAATTGAAACATTAAGTAATTAAATATCAGCATCAAATGAAAGGATTTTTTTAAACGCAACAACAAAAATATTAACATACTACTGGATATTGGCAACTGAAAATTATATAAACAATAATAAGAAATTGAATTTGCAAATAAAAAAATATAAATGAAAAAATCCAGTTAGGTACCAAATCAAAGGTAATCATAACAACATACTGGACCAATAGAAATAGACACGTTCCCCACATGAAATTTAAAAACATTGCATACATAAACAACATGTTAAATAATTTAATCATAAAAGTTAAATGATAATTAATAAAAAGCAAATGACGAGCCCTGAAAACAGTTGCCTACATTAGATAAACAAAAAACAGTACCACAGTTCAATCTGCAAACAAAAAATTAAGTACCCAGTAATAACAGAGGAGACAAATAATATCAAAGAATCCACAAAGGTATACTATATAAAAATCGATCCAACGAAGAAAATAAGAACAGAAAAATTTACAATACATGTAGGAAAAGATGAAACAATTCATAAATACAATATAATATATAGATTTATTTACACAGCAGACGAAAGAGTATGCACAAGAATTATCGAGAAATAGGATCATTAAAGAATCATTTATATAAGTCACAATTTATTAGCATGTCTTGAACAGGAAATAAACAATGGAATAAAATTATTGCGGCTACGAATATCGAACCTAAAATCACCAAAACTGAAACTAACCCGATCCGGAAATATATAACTCGTTAAAAGATATGTATGGAAATATAATATTCTAGCAGATAAACCTAAAAATAAGACCTTGTCAAATCAAAACTTATGAAAATCAAAAGATCTTACAATATTTACAATATACAAGCAAAGATACAGACCTACTTGTATGTCGTTTGGTTTTAAAAATGCCCATTTTTCTTCAAAAAAACAATAAATAATTTAATAGGATATTACCATTCATCAGGATACTTTAAAATGGTTTATTAATCTTTAATCAAAATTCGATATAACAAAAAAAATATTTAAAAGAAGTTTTGTAATTTCGTGCAAAAAAATGACATCACTGACATTAAACAAAACAACTTCTTTTATGCAGAAATAACATACTCGGACCAAATAGCAAATAAGGATGATATAAAGCTTGATATGTTCTAAATAAATAAAATTGAAATTAAAAGGTAACATATGCAAATAAAGACCTATAAAGAAACTGCCCCAAATGTTTACAAAAAACAAAATATCAATAGAAATATATGAATTACCAAATAACGGTATGAGGTTTTTGTTGGTTTAAAATAACAAATTAAATTCATCCAAAAGGTTATATCTGAAATGTATACAAGTCGTGAAAAATAAATGAGATGATAAAATAGAAATGTTATACTATAGAATATATGAAAAAGTAGTTTTTTGTGGTTTTAAAATTTCTATCTACAAACCATTTCAAATAATACCGGAAATATATAATAAATTAATACATAAACTCCGTGTGGAAAATAGAATAAGTTATAAGGTAATATATTCGGTAAGATGTGCAAATAAAGACCGTATAAAGAAGAGGTTAAAGAAGAAACGAAAAGAATAAAACAAACAAATAAATCATTTAATATATTTTAAACCGTTTAAGAGCTCGTGAAAAAGACGTTTTTTGATTTTAAATAAAAATAAAGTTAAATTTAAGTTATTAGCCCATTTATATTCTGTATAGGTTGTGTTTTAGGTGTTTTTTTAAATATCTCCACGTAATTTTGATGGTTTGAGTATGTATTTATTTGTTTTGTGGGTGTACGAGTTCTCTGTATGATTAATCGTTTTATGTGTATAACCCAGGTTAAATGTTTTGAATAGGCTTTCCGGCAATCAGTTATTATTCTTGTTCCTACTTTAAATTGTTTTTGATTGTTTTTTTCAATGACTTCGGCATTTCTTTTATTTTCATCAGAATAAAATACTTCTTTTGTGTTCATATAAATGTCACAAATATCTAAAATTGTTTTAGAAATCTTTCAATATTATATTTATTTTTGAGACAGTTGTCTCATCGATTTCTATTATGTTATAATATCTACCTATTTATTTTTGGTTGCCACAGGTTTTAATTTATTTATTATAGAATTTAATATCTATAACTTAATTTCGTTTCTTTTATTATACGTTTATGTGTAGATTTTTTACATATTTCTAATAATACTTAAAGTATTTCATAGATAAGAATTTTAAAACCATCAAAAAAATCTTTTTTCTTATTGATATGTTTTTTCTCTTGCATTTTAATGTAGAACGTCTCTATCTAAATAATTCTATCCACTCACCGCATTTAACTGGCATAATTTTTTACATTTTGGATATAACCTTTTGGATGAACTTAATCCATGGTTTTGAAGCCAACAAAAAACCCATACGGTTTTTTAGATAGTTAATATATTTTTATTTATATTTTGTTTGCTGTAAACTGTTGAGATTGTCTCCTTATAGGGTCTTTATTTGCACACCTTACCCATACTTTTCTTTGGATATTTTCTAATGTTATTGGATGTTTTATTTTTTTCTTGCGAAGATTATTATTTGGTACCTTAATATTATCGGAAACCCGACATAATTTAAAGAGTTATGAATATCATAAATAAATTTGGAAAATCAAACATGTCTTTACATAAATATTATTATTTGAAATCAAAAGATTTATTACATAAAATCGTATATTTAAATTTTGGAATATATAATGTTTTTTGTTTAATTTTAAATAATATTGTATTTAATTTGGGAATTTTAAAAAAGAATAATTTTTATTAATCAAGTATTGTTTAATTGTTTTCGTATTACTATTCTCTTAAAAATTTTTAATGATATGCGCTTAAATCGCCATAAACAATGTTATATGAAATACACATGAAATGAAGAATTTATTTCATCGGGAAAAAGATGTAAAATATATAATTTGTGATTTCTTATATTTTAGAACAAATATTAAATAGGATGGAATTAAACGAAAATGAAAGGAATTAAAAGTTTTTTTAATATAAAATTTTTTATTAAACGCGCACAAACAATCTGTGATTTTACTGATTACAAAATTAGCACATGTTCAAAAAACATTTAAATCGAATTAAGATATAATGAAAAGAACAATATGGATCAAATGTATAATTTTTATTAACAAGACTATATTATAAAATAAAATCAATGATATGTATAACGAAACTAGTTAATGTCAACTACTTATGTTTTAAATAACTAATAACACAGATAATCTAGATGTTACTAAATAAAATGTTTTAATGGTAAATGAAATGCGATTTTTAAAAAAATTACTTGTGTGGATCTATGTTATGTAAATTTAAAATCAATCTAACTTCATAGTATGATGTGTTTTGATATAAAGTTTGTTGGTTTTGTATCTTTTATATAAAAATAATAAGATTGAATATAAATGCTTTTGAAAAACCCATCTTTGTGAAAATTATAATATTAACATTAAACTGTCTGGTCTGCTTATAGAATGTGATTGTGTTTAAATGATGGATAAAAAGAAATCTGTTAAGGTTGCCTAAAATGGAGTATGAGTGAATTTTTAATTCAAATGAGACTGAATTTTTTTTGTTCTTGTGTATTTTATATATTTTTTAACAATATTTTAATTATTCTCAAAGAGCTCCAGTTGGATGGGTTCATTATTATCGGAAACTTTTGGTTCCTTAAAATATGAGTAGTTTGTACCAATTAATCTTGCTATAGAATACACTAACTTATCTTACCTTATGCTCTCGGCGTTATAATTTTGCGTATGATCCAGATCGATATCGTCAGCCTTTAAAGATTCTTAACATAATATTGGTAAAACCACAAATCAATATAGAGATTATGACGACATATTCTAAACACTGTTTTTGGGTATAATAATAGTGTGACATACAAGTCAGAGATAAGTTACGCTATTAGGCCCTAACAATTTAACTATTTTTTTCTCCTTCTCATCAACATTTTATTTTTTTGCAAATTCTTCAACTGAGGGATTTAAATCAGTTAGGTTTACAATTTGGTTATAACACTGTGATTACCCTGCCAAGCCAGACTACTCAATATATATCATCCTCATAAAAAATCATCTAATTTTTTTAATATCGCTATCAATACCAAAAATTTTTTTAATTAAAACTTTATCATTTATTTTGTATTTTAATATTTGTGGATTACAATATCTACACATCCTTTTAATATACACACTCTCATAAAAATAAATTCGCTAGAAGATAATCCTATGTTTTCATTGTTACATTATATTATTTTCTACCTACTGGTTGTGAAATAATTCAAATAACTTTTTCAATGTTACAGAATAAATAATTTTGTTGTAATTAAATGTAACTTTTAAAAAATATTTAGGCCAATTATTTTTATTATTCGTAAATGTTTCCTATTTACCATTCCTATTAATATTTAATTAAAACATTCAACCTATTCCTATAAGTCAAAATATCTCAGTTTTTACCAAACATATGTAAATTTTTCTAATATTTGTATAATTCTTTCATATGTGGGTTCAAACTTTTTAAATCATCATCAATTGTATTAGCTGTAATGTTCGATTTGAATAAAATAAATTCTCTAAAGAATACATAATATACTCGGGTTTCTTATTTCTTAATTGATAACAAAAGACAAATTTCATGCAAATATAAAATCCTAACACTCTGGAGCATAAGGTAAGATGAGATTAATGCATATCTGTAGCGAAACCAGTTAGTACAAGTTTAATGTCGCTCGAGGAACCGAAGGTCACAGACCATGGTAGGCCGCAACCGGCCAGGAAGCTTTGATAAATAAAAGTTTCATTCGTAAAAAAAAAATTCATGCAAATATAAATAATTTTTAAAAGCCATTCATATTTTTTTCTCGTTATTATTATATTTTCTTAAATATATATATAAATTTGTATTTTTTTCAATAAAGTTTTTTGGATTTAATATATTTAAGTTTCTCATTTGCTTTAAAGAATAATAATTATTGACAAATAATATATTCTTCTACAATATTTCTTATTACTTATCTTTTAATTTTAAAAATTTCTGATTTCTAAGTGTTCTAACTTGTTTACACCGGGATGTGAAGAACCATCATATAATTTTATCATCTCCTGTTTAATTGTTTTTATAAATTCATCTGATATAACTCTAAATTATTTTTTATTGTTTATAAAACATAATCTATTTTAATACGTTTAAAATATTCAGCTTCCTTTTTTAACCATTATTAACATCTTTGCTTATCATGTTATTTTCTTTGTTTTTAAATACTAAAAATAATATTCAACTTATCTTTGTATTTTATTCTTTATACATACGACAAAAGTAATAATATTTTTGCATAATATAAATTAAAGAATTAATCTTTCTAATATTTTTTAATTCATAAAATTCAAAATTTCATAAACAAAATATGTAAAATAACTTTTTAATGCATCATATAATAACTAATTTAAACTAATTAAAATCCAATAATACTTTAATCTATTACATCACATATATAACTAATTGACAATTATTAAATAAATAATAATATTATTTTTAAAACATTGCAATATAATTACAAAGATTTTAAACATTATACAAATATAAATATCAAAACAATGTTTTAAATAAATATATTTTTTGTATACTATTAAATATATATATAACCAATATAATGAAAATTAATGGCTTATTAGTTTAATGGTAAAATGCTACTCTCGTAAAGTAGAGACAGTGGTTCGATTCCGCTATAAGCCTTTATTTTCCAAACCCAATATCAAACTTCAAACGTAGTATAAAACTTAATATAAAACTTAGTATCATGTAGTATAAGAATAGTTTTCTTTAAGTAATATTTTATTTATAAAGATATTTTCTCATTCTTAACTCAAAATATAAAAAATAATTATAAAAAAATTATAAAACAATGATAAATAATCAATATTATAAAATCCATCATAAGTAAATTTAAATATTATATTTTTTTGAAAAGAAATTATCTTTTACACACACATCATCACCATCGTATCATATCATCACTATCATTTGTCACCATCGTATCATATCATCATTATTATATCACATCCTTATTTACAATTATAAAACATTTTTTGTTTCACATCTTTTACCACAATTCTCTTACAGTTTCATATTTTCCTATAAAAACCACATATTCTCAATCTTATAAATGGCAGACAATGAAAATAAAGAACAAACACAACAACCACAAGACGAACAAGGAGAATCTAATATTAAAAAAATAGTATTAATTCTTATAATCGTACTAACCGTAGTAGCACTAATAGCATTATCCATAGTAGTAGGACCCAGACTTTTTGGAAGCAGCGATAATACAGAAACACCAAAACAGAAAGTCGGCGCAACAGCACCAGCGTTGAAAGAAGAGGACATAGATGTAAGTCAGCTCATGCATAAAGGACAGCTCACAAGTGAACCGTATGCTTAATTAAAACATAGTTTCTAAATATTTTTTATACAATAATTGTTATATGTTATAATGATGTTATATGTGGTATAGATGATATAAGTGGGTGGTAATAACAATAATTATAATTCTTATACCATCTATAACATTCATAATAATTATATCACATATATCTCTTATATCACCATTATAATATATAACATATAACATCACATATAACATCTATATCATCATTATATAACATATATAATCTATAATAATTATTATTATAAATCTTACCCTTATGTTATATCATAGAATAGAAAATAATAAAAGAATATACACACTTAAAGAAACAGAATATGTTTCCCACCCAGCTAAATTTTCTGTTACAGATAAAAATTCAGAATATAGAATAGAAATAAAAAAAAGAAATAAAATATTTCCATTCGAGTAAAATGTAGAGATGGTAGAGTGGTAGTATTAATGGGTTAATGGATAGAGTGGTAGAGTGGTAGGATTGAGAAGTGAGTAAATAATATAAATATTAAGATAATAATATGAAATAGATATTAAGAAATAAATATAATATTTTAATTATACTTTTTATTACTATCTATTTCTTAACTTAAAAATATTCTATTGCCATAATCTTTCTTCGTTTAAAAGATAATAAATAATATTTATATCTATACCATCCATAACAACAATATAACACTCATATAACAACAACCATAACAACAATATAACAATCATAATAAATAAATCATATCAACCATCTAACAATCATAATCATATCAAATAATAATAAAATAACCCTTATGCTTAATACATATATTTCAATTCTATCTTCATCTCCATTAAAAAAAAATATTCTTAAAAAGATATTCCCACCACCTAATAAATATTTATTACTGATAAATAAATTAAAAGAACATATTCCATATAGTCTACCCTTCCATTACAGAGTAAGTAGAAGAGATGCACCTAATTATTATGATATAATAAAAAATCCTATGGATCTTAACACAATGAGTAAAAAATATATATTTTATAATGATTATTTATGTGATTGTTATAATGATTGTAATGATTGTTATGGTTATAGTAGTGGTGGTAGTGATGGTAGTGGTAAAGAGTGTAGTGATGGTAATAATAACAATACTACTAATAATAACAATATTACTAATAATAACAATACTACTAATAATAACAATATTACTAATCATACTAACAATAATAATACTAATACCAATATCACTACTAATACCACTACCACCAATACTACTATCAACCATACCAACACTAACAATCATACTCATAACAATAATCAAATAAATAATGAATTTAAAGAAGATTTAGAATTAATATGGAATAATTGTTTTATTTACAATGCTGGTCCTATTTTTATAAAATATGCTACAGAGATGAAAAGATACACAGATATACTTATTAATAAAAATATAAAAATATATAAAATAAAAAAGAGAGATGGAACATTAATAAAATATATAAATAATCATATACCATTACCAATAAATAATCATATGAATAAAATATATTATATAGATGAGTATAATGATAGTTCTGGTGGTTGTGATGGTTATAGTAAGAGTGGTAATGGTTATAGTGGTAATTGTGTGGATGGTAGTAGTAATATAGGTAATAAAAGTAATAAGTTATATGGTAGTAAGAGTGATAATAAGTTATATTGTAATATGAATATAAATATAAATGATTTAGAAGATGTTTTAAAAATATATAATAATTATACAATAGAAATAAATAATAATAATTATACAATAGAAATAAATAATAATAATTATACAATAGAAATAAATAATAATAATGATAATGATAATAATAATAATGGTAGTATTAGTATTAATACTACCTATCCTAACCCTAATACACGTACTATCAATCATACCATTACCACTACTATCAATCATACCATTACCACTATAGATAATAAGAATATATTATCTATAAATATTCTTATAAGAAAATATATTCTTAATATTCTTAAAAAAATAGGATATAAAAAAATAAAGAATAATCTTATAGAAATATTAATAGATGTATTTAAATATAAAATAATTAAGATAATAAATGATTATTATTAAATAATATTAATAAGTAATATAAATGTTATAGAGTGTTATTAATATAAATGTTATTGTTATTAAATATTAATATAAATGTTATTGTTATTAAATGTTGTTCTATTATTTTATATCTAAATATTTTATACTCCTTTATTCTATCACACATTATTATCACTCCTTTATTCTATCACTCACTTTCTACTCCTTTATATATCTATTTATTCTGTAATATAATTTATCCTATGAATAGTAGTGAGAGTTTATTTGATAGTACAAGTAATATAGAAATAATTAGTAGTAAGAAATTAAATAAAGATAAAGATAAAGATGAGATTGTTATAATAAAACCAAAGAAAGATTATTATCATGAAAGATAAATAGAATTATTGTTTTATATTTTATATTGATGTGGTATGGTTATTTTTATTGTGATTGTTGTTAGTGTATGATTGTTTTATATTGTTCTAAGTAAATTTATATTCTTTCAAGGGATTTGCAGTATTTTATTTTTTTATCTATATTATATTTATATCTTCATTATTATTTTTTGCTCTCACAATTTCATTATCATTCCCACATCAAATCTTGCTCTCTCACATTATCATTTCACATTTCATATTTTTTATAATTATAATTTTATAATTATAATTTTATTTTTTTATTTTTTTATTTTTTATATCCCCATGGGTAGAAGACCAGGAAGATGTTATCGTTATTGCAAAAACAAGCCTTACATTAAGAGTAGATTCTGCAGAGGTGTACCTGATCCTAAGATTAGAATTCACGATTTAGGAAATAAGAATGCTCCATGTGTAGATCTTCCATTGAATGTGAATCTGATAAGTTACTCCAAGGAACAATTGAGCAGTGAGAGTTTAGAATCTGCACGTATTGCTGTTAATAAGTATATGATGGTAAATGCAGGAAAAGATAATTATCACGTTAGAATAAATGTGCATCCTTATCACATTTTAAGAATTAATAAAATGTTGAGTTGTGCTGGTGCAGATAGATTGCAGACGGGTATGAGATTGGCATATGGTAAACCATATGGTACTGCTGCAAGAGTAAGATTTGGACAGAGAATAATTAGTATACGAACTAAAGATTCTAATTTGAAAATGGCTATGGAGGCATTAAGAAGGGCAAGATATAAATTTCCGGGAAAATATGAAGTACAGAAATCTAATGAGTATGGATTTTCAGGGATTGAGAGAAGTCAGTTTGAAGAATTGAAAAATAATGGGAAATTGATAAATATGGGAGACCATGTTAAAATCATAAAGGAAAAGGGGACAGTTGAAAGATATGTGAAATTGTGTGAGAATGCAATACAATAAAATTATTTCTTCAAAAAAATATTTTATATTTATGTTAATGTTATAGTTTAGTTTTATATTTATATGTTTAGTTGTTAATGTTATATATTTAGTTGTTTTAATGTTATATATGAATGAGATGATGTAACATATCTATGTGTTATGTGTGCTGTATTATTTTATAATCTGGTTTTGAAAGAATTTTTTTAAAAAACTTTTTTATAATAAAAAAATATTTTAAATTTTAAATAATAGAAATATGATAAAGAGTTTTTTGAGTAGAAGAAACAATTAAAATGTTATGGTAGTTTTATTTTATTATAATATTATTGGTTACGTGGGAAGATCGGAAGAAATATTTTTTATATTATATTTATAAATGATAATTTATATTATGATTGATTAAATATAATATATTATATACAATGATTACATATATATATTATATTTAAAAGATTCTTAGGAATTAGAATATAAAATCTTACATTTTATTATATTGATTTGTATATTGATTTATATATTTATTTGTATATATATGATTTATTATTAATATGTTTTCTTGTTGTTTTTAAAATTTTTGAAAAAATGTTTTGATTGTGTTTCTTAAAAATAAATTCTTAATGAAGTGTTATAAATCTTTTTATATATAAGTTATTGTTTTATATTATTTTTTAAAATGGTATGTAATTTATGTGTAATGTTTTATAAAATATGTTTGTAAAATATTGTAAATCTGTTTGTAGAATATTGTAATATTTTTTATTTGAAGTAATGTTAAGTACTATTAAAAAAGTTTAATAAAATTTAATAAAGAGAATATATCATTAATGATTATTATTTGATAATGTTATGTTTTTCAAAGAATATTTTAAAAGAAGATAAATTTGGTTGAAAATTATTTAATATCATTGGTTCTATTTGATTCTATTTATAAGTTAAATTATTATAATAGATTGTAATTTTGTAATATCTTGTAAACCATTGTAGACCACAGTCATACAGAAAAATTATACAAATAAAATTTTTATAGTCCCGCCTGGCCCAGTGGTCGTGGGGTGGTAACCAAACCCCAAGCCTGGCGGGTTCGAATCCCTCATCCAGAAAAAGTTTTCAAAACAAAAAAAAAATAATAAATGCAGAAGAGAAGAAAAAGGTTGTTGAGTGGGTGAGGTTTCGATAGTGCAGCATAGCTGTGCCTTGTATGACGGCCCCGCTACTAGATTAAAGTAGTGTTCAGCTGATGTAGTTGCAATCCCTGTATTGATTTGTGACTCGGCCAATACTATGCAACGGAAAAGGCTGGGAATTCCTTAAGAGCTGGAAGTGGGGGCGGCGACGCGCACCAGACGCAAAATCCTAACACTCTGGAGCATAAGGTAAGATGAGATTAATGC